>JAVJIF010017554.1:0-86768 GCA_038442645.1 Agave tequilana
CTAAAAGAAAAGATGGATATGTTCATGGTGGAAAAGTAGTGGGAAAAGAAATCAAGAAGTGGATGTGGTATTCACAAGAAAAGGAAAGAAAACTTAAAGAAAGAATAGATCCATGACTAGCTTACCTTGCTAGCTTGCCAAGACTTACTAGACTCCTTGATAGCGAATGCTTGCCTAATGTTGTCACTCCATCGGCTTAGGATTCGTCTCGCGTGTTGACCTAATTACTTTCTCACTTGGTAGACGGTGGTTTAACCGTCGGAGAAGAGAAGATCATACAACTTGCAAGATTAACAAAGGCAATCACCCATGAGTTAGTGAAGTGACAAGACTAGTGGTAAACTAGTACATGAGAAGGAATTAACTAGAACAAGCCATAAGAAAGGTAAAACAAAGCATGGAAGTAAATTGCAAGAATTAAAGAAAGCAATAAAGAAAGCATGTAAAGAATGCAAGAAAACTAGAACCAAGCTTCAAGTAGAGGAAGGAGGATGGATCAATCCTTGTTGCTTCAAGTGTCACCCTTGATTACACAAGCTCACTCCCTCACAATCACTCTCTTTTACATTGAATTCTAGGGAAGAAGAAGAGGGACTATAAGAAATAAACCTAGAGAAAAACAACTAAAAATTACAACACACTAACTTTCCTCTCTTCTCCATTCAGCTCTTTTCGCAGGTCAAAGTCCAGGTATTTATAGACCAAGGTGAAGGATCCAGAAGATATTCTGTTGGCGCAAAATCCGAGGCCAAACAGACTTGTAACTGCCGCGCCTTCTAGAAGATCTTGCAAGTTGGCGGCAAAATCTGGGCCGTTGAGCCCAGATTTTCTGGTAGGATTTGTTTGTTAGGAGGTTAGCCACGTGGTATATCTAGAATCTTCATTTGTTGGGCGGATCTTTCTGGATCTGGATTTGAATTTGGCTTTATCTTAACCTTTAATTAATCACTTAATTAGTGCTAATTAAGTAATTAATTGGCTATCTCTCCTTTAAGTGTGTACCTGCAAATATGTAGAGAAGAGGAGTAAAAATCACATATTTATTTGTAATATGCATGGGAGTTATGATGTAAAATATGCAATATTGGATACTAATCACACCCTCACACTTATTCTTTTGCTCGTCCCGAGCAAAACTAAGAAAAAGAAAAGAAAAATCTAAACTACCAATTTTATTACACCACTTTCGCAGGTGACGCGATTGCACTGAGCATGTGCAACAAGCCGTTAAACCTCTAGGTTACCCTAGAGGAGGAGTGTTGTCTCCTGAGGGTTTTCAGCGGATTACACCCACAAAATCCAATAAGAAAGAAGACAAATGTTAGTATTTTGAAAACGCATTTTGAATAAGAGACAAGTTTTTTAAACTATTTTTGCAAAAATATAAGTGATCCTAGGTCATAAGTCCACCTATAATTATTCTTTCTTAAACTTAGTCTTCATGTAAGATCTTGCTTTTAATTAAGGTAAGAATTCAAAATTGGATTGAATACTTTATCTTTCATAAAACCTAGATAATATGCACACCGTGTTAGTGAAGATTTCTGGGATTTCAACTCCAACCATTAAGCCATTTATTTATTTATATATATATATATTTTTTTTTTTTTTTTCTTCCCTTAGTTTTATTAGGCTTTCTAATTCACCCATGTAGCGAGCCTATAACCGATGACTCCCAAACCAGATGGTCTTAGGGCACCAGATGAGGAAACATCCCTCGGGTTTAAGGACTCGAGTGAAAAAGGCCACAAAACTAAGAGGGATTATTCTTAATCACCGTTAGGCGTGAATAATCATGCTTCTTGAGGCACAATTACCCAGCTTAATAAGTGAGATCACTGTTAGGCGTGAGTCATCATGCTTCTTGAGGCACAATTTCCCAGCTTAATAAGTGATCTTTTATTTATATATATATTTTTTTTATATTTTTTTATTTATTTATATGGCATTTTTGGTCTTTGTTTCCATCCCAAGAAATGTGTAAGTGTAAAGTGCATATTATCTAAGGCAAAAAACTCAAGATAAAAATATCTCCTCAATTTTACTTACTTAGCCTATAATTTCAAACAAGATCTATTACTTCAACAAGGTTTAAGATGTCATAATTAAGGCTTTCTTAATTCCTAAGATACATCTTAATTCTCTTAAAAATAGATCAAAACTTTGTCTCTTATTTCAAAAAGTTTTTATTTTTATTTTTGTTTTTTTTATTTTTTTAATTTTTCTAAAAGAAAAAGTAAAAATCTAAAAAGAAAGTGAAAAATCTAGAAAAATCTAAAAATAAAATGGAAGAAAAAAAAATGAAAATCCTATAAAGAAAAAATAAAAAGTCCTATGTTAGTACATACCCCCCCATACCTATCTCATGCATTGTCCCCAATGTATGCAAGATAAAAATGATGCATGAAATAGGTAAGGTAAAAAGTCACTCCCTCCTCCTCTTTGGACCCGCAGTGGTACTGGGTCCTGCCGACTGTGTTCTCCTCAGCGTAGCCTCAATGTCATCTAACCTGGAGGATAACCTGGATGATTCCTCCTCCACCTTCTTCCTCAACCTCACCTGACCCCTAAAAATTTTCTTCATGCCCTTCCAGATGGTGGACATGAAAGTTCGTGACTCTACTGGGGGTTCCTGCCTCCAAAATTCCGGTTCATCTTCATCATCAAGACTCTCCTCAGAGGAGGACTCTACATGCTCAGTATGGACAGTAGGAGTCCAGACTGCGTGTAAACAACAGTTATAAGAACTTGTAGGCCTCTCGGGTGCAACAAACACTCTATCAAATGAGTCAAAAACATCGTCTGGTAGGAAAGTCCTACACAGACGTGTAATCAATATGGGATGTGAATATTTAGCACCTCGTGTGCGTGAGGAGTTGGCTAAAAGTGCATTGAAGATAACCTTGTTCAAACAGACCGAGTGTTGACGTGTCATTAAGTCATGTATAATCTGCAACACTGGTCTGTTGAAAGAGGAGGTGTGGTCAAGCCCTAGAATGTTTCGTTGGATCCAACGTCCAACACAGTGAATATTACGAAAGGTCGTACTGGCTTTGAGCCCACGATCTAACTCAGTACACCGAGCCCCCATAATAGTCATATATTCAATCAAGGGGAGAGGCTCGGTGTGGTGTGTAATGGTTGGGACAGAAGTGATTTCCTCAATAAGAGGAAGCGTGATGAACAAATCTCCAGTGGGCATGTGTGTAGTGAACTGGTACGTTTGTGAATCAATTGATGCGTGGTCTATATGTGTGTAAACATGTTTACCAAATCAGGACAATAGAATGCATCGGTCTCAGAATTGTCATACACTAATGAATACCAATTCCAGGCCCTAATTCTGTCTAAAAAGACATGTCCATAACCATTAGCATTACTCAAAATCTGCCCAAAATCTTTCTCAATAAAAATAGATGGTGCCATACTCTGGATCTAAGAACAAAACGGTAAAAAAAGAAAGATTTAGAAATCGAACCACCCCCGGAATTCGTGGGGGGAAGAAATCCGATCTCTGTAGTGGATGTGGAAGGCTCTGAATAAGGATTTGGCACCAGATCAGAAGTAAGAACAGGAGATCTATCGGAACAGAACTTGGCGGCTCGCTGGCGTTGTCAGAAGTGCCGCAAAAGCTCGGCAATCTCCAGGAAAGCGCGGCAGAAGCAAGGAATCTGAGGAGAAAAAAAAAATTCAGTGGCGGCGGTTTTGAGAGGAAATTTCAGATCTGAGGAGAGTTATTTCGTTTGAGGGAGGAAGTATGTGAAAGGGGGTCTTTTTATAGGAGGGAGAAACTTTGAGAGTTCCCAATCTATCCCTAGGTCAAAGGAAATTTTACCACATTGGAATATGTAACTTTGAAAAGGGAAATGTGACTCCTAGGAATTTGGAATGACCTAAAACTTAGGAATTTTTGAAAGATGGAATTTGAGGAATCATAGGAATAGGAATATGGAAAGAATTTGAATTTTGAAAATATGGGAACTCCTTTAAACATGAAAATCCTCCTTTATTTTATTTCTTTTTTTTTTTTTTTATTATTATTTCCTAAATTCTATGTTAGTAAATCCTATGTTAGTAAAAAAAAAAATTAACTTATGGTGGTGGTTCCGGTGGTGGTCGGATTGGTCCACGGAACATGGCCCAATCAGCTTGTCGTTGGGTTTTCAGAAACCCACCAAAAATCACAGAAATATGACCCATAAAAATGATGCATGCGTGTGTGCTCTTAATTATATACATGACCACCCCATCTAATTTCAAGATTTTCCTAATAATTTCAGAGTCATTTTCATCAAACTCCTTGTCCCAGAATGATAAAACAATTGACTTGGACTCGGAAAGGAACACTGACTCAGGGAAGTGAATGAAGTCAAGATAAGGTTCAGGAGTCGGAATGGATTTAGGAATTGGGTCCAAGTCAAGAAATGTCAACTCAAGTCCACATGAATTGTCCAACAATGGTATGTGACTATCAAAAATTTGTAATTCCAGTTCAGGAAGGATGGGAATCAAACTGACTCTAGAAGGTTACTCAAATTGGGTAATATAACTGGAGTCAATAATGATTCAGGGATTGGAACTGGATCACAGATGTGCAAATCTAGGTCACATATCTCATTTAGTTCAATTCCACAAAATGGAGAACTTGCCAAAATGTCAATTGGATCTTTAGAAGTGAAAAATTGGGCAAGTTCGACATGATCCTCAAAGATGGTTGATTCAACTTCATTGTGAATGGTGAAAGGATCCAAGGTCGATTCCGGGAAAGAATTAAAGTGAGGTAAAGATACCGGAGTCATTATGGAATCAGGAAGAAGGATTGAATCACAAAGTTGGGGTTCAAGATCACATTCCTCATGTAATTCAATAAAATGTGGAGAACTTGCCAATTTATCAATGGGATTTTCAGAAGTATGGAATTGGCCAAGTTCTATGTGATCATAAAAGATTGGTGATTCAATTTCACAATGGATAGGAAATGGATCCAATACTGACTCGGGAAATGAAGTGAAATTATGTGAAGACACCGGAGTCATGATTGAATCAGGAAGTAATATGGAATCATCAAGTGGAAGTTCAGGATCAAAATCATGTTCCAGTTCAATTTCAGAAAAAGGAAAACTTGCCAAATTGTCAATTGGATCAGAAGTGTGGACAAGTTCATTTTTAGGAAATGAGAAACTTGCCAAAATGTCAACGGGATTTGAATTTTGGACAAGTTCAAGTTTAGGAAATGAAAAACTTGCCAATGTATCAATTGGATCTGAAGTTTGGACAAGTTCAGGTAATTGTGCTGAAATTGAATCTGGATTTCCAAGATGACAAGAGTCTTGAGTCATATCAATAGAGTGTGGTATAACTGGATTAGTCAAATGTTGATAGGATAGAGTTTCCTCTTTCCTAAGAAGGTTATCCAATTGTTCTTTCACACTATTGATAGACTTGGCATGTGATTTTTGATATTGTAACATAGACTCTTGCAAGATGTCTATACTCTTTTCTAGAATTGATGTATCTTCAAATGATTGTTCTAGAATGGGAGTATAGGAATCTTGACTTTGGAAAGTTTGTGAATAGTTTGAGTCAAAAATGTGTGGTGATGGAAGAGTGGACTCACACAAGAAATCTTTACTCGGTTCCATGACAAATGGTTGTTCATTAGGAAATGGTGGAACTGAGTAAGATTCTTGAAAATACTGTGAAACTGGAGAGGGAAATGGTTCTGGAAGTGTTTGCTCAGCTCTCTGTAAATTAGCTTCTAAACTCCTTAATAAGTCAGATTTGTCTTCAAATGGAGGCTCAGAAAAAGGAGTGTATGACGTGGACTCAGGAAATGAATATTGTGGACAAGGTGAATATGATGGACAAGGATTTTGAAAATTTGACTCGGGGTAAGTGAATCCCCAATGACTCGATGAAGAGTTGAAATTATTTTGGACATTATAATCATTAGATGGGGTGTATGGGTCGTATTGATTCGGATAAGGCCAACCCGGTGTATGTGGTTGGTGCATATTATAAAACACCGGGTTGGAATTATCCGAATATGGAGTGTGTGTGACATATGGATGGAAAGAATTGTAATTGTAAGCCATATCACACAATCACAAACAAAAATCAAACAAACAAACAAACAAACAAAAGAAGAAAAGAAAAGAAAAAATTCTAACCTAAGTTAGGGTAGACTTAGACCTAGACAACTCCTAACAAATAGACTGTCCACAGGAGGTTTAGTGTAGACTCTAACCACGAGCTAATCAGCCAGGGAAGGGTAAGGTTGGTGGGAGGTTTTCCGTCCGGAGACGTTCCTTAATTAAGTAACCAGCAACCTTCGGGCTTTCGGCCCTCAACCCCTTTCCTAGACACCGATTTTGCAAGAGTTAAATTCCAACACTTTTCCCCCTTAGGATAATCTCCTAAGTGAGTCCGAGATGTCCCTAGGGCCAACGTCTATTTTTTTTTTTATTAAATTAGGGCTTGGGTTAGTGAGTGCTTGGGTGATGGTTTTCGGGCTAAGGAAAGGGTAATGACCTCCCCCACCTTATCTTATTTACGGGTATGCCCTTAAATTGAATTGTGCAAGTGTACAAGAAATATAGCTAGGATACACTCAAAGCAAGAAAATCAAGCAAGAGTTTGTCCTAGTCTAAATGCAATGCGAAACGTACCTTGCCTCCAGCACTCTTCAACAGTAAATTTAAAGTAATTGAAAGACACGTGCCTAATAATGCAAATGTCTAATCAATTTTAACAATAAACAACCAATTTTTTTACTGTTGTTTTAATTAACAGGAATACAGTGAAGTATACAGGAAATCAAGTATAACAGCAGATGTAATTTGCAGATCTGAAGCCCCTGCAAAAATTTCGTGAGTAGTTAACTCAGTTGTGCCGCGGATCCACGGCAAAAACCAGGATTCCGCGGCAAAACTGAGAGCAACTGGGCTCTGCTTTCAAGAGCAGAGGCCCAGAGCCACTTATATGTTACTGCAAGCAAAATATTCCTGTTTTCTTCTCCTGTAACCTGCAACAGAGAAGAAGAATCGTTTAGTACTTCACTTTAAACCAAAAAATACGTTGCTCTCCCCGGCAACGGCGCCAAAAATTGATTAGACTAAAAGGGTGTACTTATTATGTAGTAAATGTATTTGATGTACCCTTTCTTGTCTCCGCTATAGCATAGGGCTATACCGAGTCGATTCTCAGGGAGAGCTCGCGATGGAAGCTTTAACGTGTGGTAGTGAACTTGTTAAACGAGTATTCTTCTCTTGCTTATAAACTTAGTGAATCAAATACAAAAGAAACTAAAAGAAAAGATGGATATGTTCATGGTGGAAAAGTAGTGGGAAAAGAAATCAAGAAATGGATGTGGTATTCACAAGAAAAGGAAAGAAAACTTAAAGAAAGAATAGATCCATGACTAGCTTACCTTGCTAGCTTGCCAAGACTTACTAGACTCCTTGATAGCGAATGCTTGCCTAATGTTGTCACTCCATCGGCTTAGGATTCGTCTCGCGTGTTGACCTAATTACTTTCTCACTTGGTAGACGGTGGTTTAACCGTCGGAGAAGAGAAGATCATACAACTTGCAAGATTAACAAAGGCAATCACCCATGAGTTAGTGAAGTGACAAGACTAGTGGTAAACTAGTACATGGAGAAGGAATTAACTAGAACAAGCCATAAGAAAGGTAAAACAAAGCATGGAAGTAAATTGCAAGAATTAAAGAAAGCAATAAAGAAAGCATGTAAAGAATGCAAGAAAACTAGAACCAAGCTTCAAGTAGAGGAAGGAGGATGGATCAATCCTTGTTGCTTCAAGTGTCACCCTTGATTACACAAGCTCTCTCCCTCACAATCACTCTCTTTACATTGAATTCTAGGGAAGAAGAAGAGGGACTATAAGAAATAAACCTAGAGAAAAACAACTAAAAATTACAACACACTAACTTTCCTCTCTTCTCCATTCAGCTCTTTTCGCAGGTCAAAGTCCAGGTATTTATAGACCAAGGTGAAGGATCCAGAAGATATTCTGTTGGCGCAAAATCCGAGGCCAAACAGACTTGTAATTGCCGCATCTTCTAGAAGATCTTGCAAGTTGGCAGCAAAATCTGGGCCGTTGAGCCCAGATTTTCTGGTAGGATTTGTTTGTTAGGAGGTTAGCCACGTGGTATATCTAGAATCTTCATTTGTTGGGCGGATCTTTCTGGATCTGGATTTGAATTGGCTTTATCTTAACCTTTAATTAATCACTTAATTAGTGCTAATTAAGTAATTAATTGGCTATCTCTCCTTTAAGTGTGTACCTGCAAATATGTAGAGAAGAGGAGTAAAAATCACATATTTATTTGTAATATGCATGGGAGTTATGATGTAAAATATGCAATATTGGATACTAATCAGTCACTCACGAGGGAACATCACAAGTCAAGAGGGCTAACATTGATCTCTTGCGTTCCAAATATGAGAATTTCACCATGCATGAAAATAATTCTATTGATGATATGGTCACCAAGTTTACTAAAATCGTTAATGCTCTTGCTTCTCTGGGTGACGCTATAGACAATGACCAAAAGGTGAGGAAGGTCATTCGTGCTCTACCACCATCATAGGAGGTCAAGGTTACAACTCCAAAATAGTTCAATAACACAGAAGAAGTAGAGTCCATAGGTCTTATCGGCAACCTTAAGACTCATGAGATGAAGAGGAAGGCTAGAGAAGAAATGGCAGCTAAAAAGAAAAAAGATGATTGCTTTCAAGTCTACTCCCTCTGACGATGATGATGAAGGAGAAAATGATGAAGAGCTTTCCCTCCTAGTGAAAAATATAAGGAGGATGTACAACAAGCCAAGTTCAATAATAGAAGATGATGGCAAGAAAAGAAGACAAGAAAATCATTTGCTTCAATTACTGTAAGCCGGAACATATTGTTGCAGATTGCCCCGAGAATAAAGGCAAGCCATCTACCTCAAAGAAGACCTACAAGAAAAAAGATCTCAAAGCAGCATGGGATTCGGATAGTGAATCTGATGAAGAGGTAGACACGACCAATGTGTGTTTCATGGCGAATGATTGTTGGCCCAAAGGCCTTCCACTCTAGTTTTGATGATGATTAAACTCATATAGTTATGTGTACTAATAATCTTGTGATTTTAGTTTCAGATCATTAATCAAGTTATTAGTTGGTGATTAGATTCAACAAGATGTTTAGGAAGCTTTCACATGTTGATTCAAGAGCCCGAGCGTCAAAGATCATATATAGCACTTGCTCGGTGGATCAAAGAGTTTTGGATCGAGTCGGCTTGGAGATTGCGCTCTACAAGAAGACTTAGGTATCCTAGTTTAGTTTTGTGTTTAGATCCAAATTGTAAAGATTAGAATAGTATGATAAGCTCAAGTTCACAACACACACGTTTCATGTTTTGGTGTTTGATTTTTGGTTTAACCAATCTTGGTTTGCATGAATAGATTTTATATCAAAATAAGTTTACATGGTTTAATGTATATTAGATTTGTTTTATATACATGCATGCTTCAACTACTTAGACAAACTTACTTTGATATACCTATTTTATGTGTTTTAGGTTTTGTGTTTTAACAAAACTTATTTTTGGAATTAAGAACAAAAACTATGATATATATTTGTTTCATGTATATTGGATTTCTATCCATATGCATCATGCTTCAAAGTGTTTAAATATCATGTTTTTGTATTTGGAAGAATTTTGGACAAAACGTATTTTCTATTCAAAATCCAAGTTCTAAAAAATACAGTTTTTGGTTTTTGGTAAAATGATAAGACACAAAAATAGTTCATATTGATTGATATTTGAGCTAAAATTTTTACCACATGTTTATATATCAATGCAAAATGATAAAACTATTTTTGGTGATTTTTAGGAGTGTTAAAAGATTTTTCAAAATATTTTTAAACTGTTTTTCTGATCCAGTTTTCTGTTCCAGGCTTCACCAGTCGACTAGTCTTCTGACCAAGTCGACTTGGCATGAAGTCGGTCGACCGGGTCGGTCGACCGACGTGCACAGATCTGTGCACGTTTGGCAGACAGGGACGGTCGACCGTCAGGGTCGACCGGGTCTGAGAGCAGAGCTCTCTGTTTGTTTCGGTCGACCCGGGCGGTCGACCGGTAGCTGCCAACGGGCAGAATTTGACCGTTGGACGGTCGACCGGCCGGTCGACTGGCAGTGTATTTCTGGCATTTTCTGCTGCCAACGGCTATATTTTTCTGGGGTCTATAAATACCCCATTTGTGAGAGTTTTTCTCTAAGAATTTTTGTGCG
The DNA here is from genome assembly GCA_038442645.1 of Agave tequilana. Taxonomy (NCBI): domain Eukaryota; kingdom Viridiplantae; phylum Streptophyta; class Magnoliopsida; order Asparagales; family Asparagaceae; genus Agave; species Agave tequilana. The sequence goes on from JAVJIF010017554.1 coordinate 10,299, forward strand.
AATTTTTCCCTACTCTCTGGTGTTTTCACAGCAATCAAAAGAAGTTTTTGAACTCATATTGAACAATCTATTTGGAGTTTTTGCTAGGGTTTGGAAAACCAAAGAAAAGGGTTTTGGGAAAAGAGTTTTGATTCATCATTCTATATCTTGGTTTCAGTTTTTCCCAAGGATTTTTCTTTGTGATTTTGATTTTCATTCCATTGGTTTTCTCCACACTTGAGCTAAAATCTACTATCTCATTCTATAGGATCTTTGTGTGAGAGAAAGAATTGTTTGTGGTTGTTTCTTAGACCACCAAGTTGTAAACCCAATCTTTACTTGGCTTTGTGCCTTGGGTTGTATCCCTCAAGTTGTGAGGTGATCCTTGTGTTTGCTTTGTGCTAATCCCTCAAGTTGTGAGGTGATTGTTTTGTTGGATTGGAGCTTGCCTCAAGGAGGAGGTTGTGGTTGTAAAGAGAGGAGTTGGGTACTCCTTGTGAGAGTTTTTTGTGGACTAGCTAGTGGATTAGAAATCCTTCGTGTGTCGAAGGCGGGGATGTAGAGCTGGGTGCTCGAACCTCGAAACATATCTTGTTGTTTGCGCTTGATCCATTGACTCTCTCTCTATCTCTCTCTTTACTTTTTGCCTTGCAGCTATTCATATTGTGCATTCATAATTGCTTGGCTTGGTTGTGTGTGCATCATTTGTTGATTGCACTTGAGTGTATTGCATTAAGTTTTTAAATTCCGCATTTTGTTCATAGATTAGCTATATCACCTATTCACCCCCCCTCTAGGTGATTTTTCAATTGGTATCAGAGCCTACGCTCCTGATATTTAGGTTTAACCACCTAGGAGTGAGATCTTGGTTTGCTAATCTTCATTTGCATTTCCTTTTGCACTCATCTAGTTTGCACTCATGGATAGCCCTCCTATGTTTGACCATTTTAGACTTGATACTTGGAAGGCCAATATGAGTAGGCATTTAAAATCACTAGGTCATCTAGTTTATCAAGCCTCTACTCAAGAATCATTCCCTAATAGTAGCAAGCATAAAAAGGCTAATGCATTAGCACTTAGAGCACTTAGAGCATCTCTTAATGAACATCTTTTACCAGTGTTTGATCGTTATGACACGGCTTTTGCAGTTTGGAGCATATTGACTTCTCCCGAGCTTCCAAGGATTATCAACAAGTTGAGAGAATCTAGGAGAGAAAAGTCCGAAGAGCATTGCTTCATGGTCCAAGGGAATCACTCCCTTGAGGTACAATCGGACACTCAATTAGATGATAGCTCTAGTTCCTACTGCTATGGATGTTTAGAAGTTCAATCTTTAAATTTAGAACTTGCTCAAAAGCTTGAAAATTTCTTGAAAAAACACAATCTTTTGAAAGAGGACAACCTTGTTTTGAAAAATGAATTAAAGGATTTGTGTTCTAATTTTGAATTGATTTTGCAAGAAAAGGAAGAGATTGCAAGTGAACGTGACTCACTAAATCTCAACTAGACCTTGCCCTTAATGGGATTGAAGGTTTGAAAAGCAAAAATGATTGTGATGATGTTGTGAAGCACAATGAGATTTTATCTTCAAAATTGGATTTTACTTTTAAAGATAACCTTATTTTGAAAAATAAAATTGATTCAATTACAAAAGAGTTGGATTTGGTTTTAAAGAAAAATGAATCTTTGAAAATTGATATTGATTCTCATGTGTGCCATGCTAGTATAGCTTCTTCTTCTTCTTGCACACCTATTGCATGTTCCACTTTGTCTTCCACTATTGAAAATGATATAAATGTTTTGAAGAAAAGTGTTGAATGTTTGGGCTCCACTTTGAGCCAATGCACTTTGAATCATTTACGTTTGGAAACCTTGGTTCACAAGAAACAAGGTCCATCTTTGCATGCACACTCTACACGGCATACACATGCTTTTCACGGACATAACCATAACATGTATGCTCATGTGTACACATGTACACATTGTGGCCGAAAAGGCCATCTTGCTAGATTTTGTTATGATCGTATTTATCATTAAAATTTAGCAACTAATCTTGTTTGGGTTAGAAAGGATACTAACCCCCGTGGACCCAAAAGGAAATGGGTACCAAAAACCACCTCCTTGACTTTTGATGTAGGTGGGAGCTCTCGCATCACGTGAGAGTATTGGTGTCTTGAGGTGGATGCGTTCTAAGCTTAAAAGAGAACTATTTGGATACTTCACTCTCAAGGGGATTTGGTGGGAGGACCACCGTGGTTTGGAGAACTTGAGATGCACCTTTATCCGTTTTGGTATCATTCTCTAACTCCCATTTTTAATTGCATGCTTTTCATGTTCATCATTCTATAGCATGTCTTGGTTTATTGATTATTATGTTCATGCCATGTTGATTAGACTAGTGATGTACATGTTTAGTTACTTGAGACACCTATGTTTTATATGGATCTTATCTTTATGTTCTCACCTTATTTAGTACTATCATGTATGCCCTAGATCTAATATACATGCATATACATAATGATCATATGGATATTTATGATGTTTTGTTTTGATGACTCATGTTTTATTGTTTCATGATTAGTATGATATTTGCCATGTTTATTAGACTTATGCTTTACATGATTAGTTGTTGAGACACCCATGTTTAGTATGGACCCATATTTTGTGTTCTCTTTATGTTTTAGCTATCATGATAATCATAGATCTAATGCACATGTCTTTGTTATGCTAATCATATGGTTGACTATGACTTTTTGTTTTAATAATTCACATTTTTGATTATTATGATCATGTTGCTTGTTGACCCGTCTTATGCTTCATGTTTCGACTACTTGCTTGAATGATAGTTTTCATTAAGACTAAGATTTATACTTGTACAACTAATGAGTTACAAATAGACCTTTATATATGTTTGTGCTTGAACGCTCATTTGTATTCACTTGATGTACTAGTATAGTCTAGTTTTGATGATTCATGCATTCTAACTTATATTCCTCAATTTGGATATGTTTTCATGATCATATATTTTAACTTCATGTATATGTCTATATTGTCCAAACTATTGATTATACATGTACATCCTTGAGCCACGTGCCTTCATGCATATACTTTTGTGGACTCATTGTGTTTAGGATATGTATGTATACTTTAGTTTGTACATGACATACATATGCCTTGAAGTTTAAATAGTTTGGATGAATTTTATGTTTGCTAGGTGATTTCACATTTATGATGAATTTCATATTTTTAAGATGATTTCAATTGGTGATGTCACATCTAAGATGAATTTCATGTTTTCAATATTGAGCTTGATTGTCCATTTTCATGTTGATATGTTTCTCACAACACTTGTACACTCACCTTATTTAATGTTTTCTCATGACTTAGTTTTCATGAGTACAAATTGTGCTATATGAATTTTGAGTGTTTTAGTGCCATGTGGTTTACATGTGTCTTCATGAAAAATATTTTTTTTTCTTGTTTGAAGGATCTCGTACTAGTTGATTCATATAACTAGTTGTGATATTCTTCCTTAGTAGTAGTTTTCAAACATACTATATTGGTAAACCTATTTTTGAAAACCCTACCATCCAAGGGCGGTTGGATGGGAGATCATGCTCATGTATGCTTCATAGTGAAAATCATAGTAAACTTGAACATGAAATGGGTGGTAGGAATATGATGTATACACTTGATCTTATTGTTGTTTCAATTGGTATCATTGAATTCTTTCAATTGGTATTAATCTTGACATTTCTTGTATACTCATATATTTGTATGTATGTATGCTTACATTTCAAAGAATATCAATTTCAATTGGTATCTAATTTTCATACATATATATATTTTAGTTGTGCTTACTATATCCCTATATCCTTAAGCACAATTCTTGTTTATGATGATAAGCTTGAGCTTCAACTTTGTTTCAATTGATTTAGTTTTCAATTGGTATCTTAATTCAAGTCTTATCATAGTTTTTATTGGTATTTCATAAAGGGGGAGAAAATCTTGTATTTTCATCTTTCAATTGGTATTTAGTATTCCACTCCTTTACTTTATGATAGAGAATAATAATTTCAATTGGCAATAATTTCAATTGGTATCAAAATCAAATTTGTTATGTTTAATTTCAATTGATATCAAGATTGTTTATTTACAATTGGTATGTTGTTTGTTTACTTATCAATTGGTATCAAGATTTTTGTTTTTCAATTGGTATAGTTTCATTTTTAATTGGTATCTAGATGCACTTCATTGACACATTTTTAATTGATATCATATTTGATTTGACCCCTAATTAATATTGTTTTTGTTTTAGACAAAGAGGGGGAGCATATTTTGTTTTTGAAACATCCCTTGTTGATTCTTTGTTTTGAATAAAAAGAAGAGAAGAATATGTTTTTATTAGTTGTGTTTTGTTTTTATCCCCTTTGTTGATGATTGACAAAAAGGGGGAGAAGAATTTGAGTTTATATGCATGTTTGTATGCATGTTGTTTTTATTAAGTTCATTTGGTATCAAAGCATTATTTATAAAACATGTTTGTTTTTGGTATCAAGAGCTTGTAAAAGAGATCATTAGTTTTGTTTTGCATATATTAAGTTTTATTGGCTATCTAGAACATGTTTATTTGTTTTTGATTTGAAAATTTCATTGGTATTGGCTATCTAGAACATGTTTATTTGTTTTTGATTTGAAAATTTCATTGGTATCTTCCATTGGTATCTAGAGCCATTTATTGTTTATACATATCTATGCATGTTTCATGTTTAGTATTCATTGCATATATTTGTTGTTTATACCTATGCATGAGTTAAGGGGGAGCTTCTTTGAAGCTTAACTTTAATCCATGCATATATAACTCCATGAGTTTTGTCATCATCAAAAAGGGGGAGATTGTTGGCCCAAAGGCCTTCCACTCTAGTTTTGATGATGATTAAACTCATATAGTTATGTGTACTAATAATCTTGTGATTTTAGTTTCAGATCATTAATCAAGTTATTAGTTGGTGATTAGCTTCAACAAGATGTTTAGGAAGCTTTCACATGTTGATTCAAGAGCCCGAGCGTCAAAGATCATATATAGCACTTGCTCGGTGGATCAAAGAGTTTTGGATCGAGTCGGCTTGGAGATTGCGCTCTACAAGAAGACTTAGGTATCCTAGTTTAGTTTTGTGTTTAGATCCAAATTGTAAAGATTAGAATAGTATGATAAGCTCAAGTTCACAATACACACGTTTCATGTTTTGGTTTTTGGTTTTTGGTTTAACCAATCTTGGTTTGCATGAATAGATTTTATATCAAAACAAGTTTACATGGTTTAATGTATATTAGATTTGTTCTATATACATGCATGCTTCAACTACTTAGACAAACTTACTTTGATATACCTATTTCATGTATTTTAGGTTTTGTGTTTTAACAAAACTTATTTTGGAATTAAGAACAAAAACTATGATATATATTTGTTTCATGTATATTGAATTTCTATCCATATGCATCATGCTTCAAAGTGTTTAAATATCATGTTTTTGTATTTGGAAGAGTTTTGGACAAAAAGTATTTTCTATTCAAAATTCAAGTTTTAGAAAATACAGTTTTTGGTTTTTGGTAAAAATGATAAGACACAAAAATAGTTCATATTGATTGATATTTGAGCTAAACTTTTTACCACATGTTTATAATCAATGCAAAATGATAAAACTATTTTTGGTGATTTTTAGGAGTGTTAAAAGATTTTTCAAAATATTTTTAAACTATTTTTCTGATCCAGTTTTCTGTTCCAGGCTTCACCAGTCGACTAGTCTTCTGACCAAGTCGACTTGGCATGAAGTCGGTCGACCGGGTCGGTCGACCGACGTGCACAGATCTGTGCACGTTGGCAGACAGGGACGGTCGACCGTCAGGGTCGACCGGGTCTGAGAGCAGAGCTCTCTGTTTGTTTCGGTCGACCCGGGCGGTCGACCAGTAGCTGCCAACGGGCAGAATTTGACCGTTGGACGGTCGACTGGCAGTGTATTTCTGGCATTTTCTGCTGCCAACGGCTATATTTTTCTGGGGTCTATAAATACCCCATTTGTGAGAGTTTTTCTCTAAGAATTTTTGTGCGAATTTTTTCCTACTCTCTGGTGTTTTCACAGCAATCAAAAGAAGTTTTTGAACTCATATTGAACAATCTATTTGGAGTTTTTGCTAGGGTTTGGAAAATCAAAGAAAAGGGTTTTTGGGAAAAGAGTTTTAATTCATCATTCTATATCTTGGTTTCAGTTTTTCCCAAGGATTTTTCTTTGTGATTTTGATTTCCATTCTATTGGTTTTCTCCACACTTGAGCTAAAATCTACTATCTCATTCTATAGGATCTTTGTGTGAGAGAAAGAATTATTTGTGGTTGTTTCTTAGACCACCAAGTTGTAATCCCAATCTTTACTTGGCTTTGTGCCTTGGGTTGTATCCCTCAAGTTGTGAGGTGATCCTTGTGTTTGCTTTGTGCTAATCCCTCAAGTTGTGAGGTGATTGTTTTGTTGGATTGGAGCTTGCCTCAAGGAGGAGGTTGTGGTTGTAAAGAGAGGAGTTGAGTACTCCTTGTGAGAGTTTTTTGTGGACTAGCTAGTGGATTAGAAATCCTTCGTGTGTCGAAGGCGGGGATGTAGAGCTGGGTGCTCGAACCTCGAAACATATCTTGTTGTTTGCGCTTGATCCATTGACTCTCTCTAACTCTCTCTTTACTTTTTGCCTTGCAACTATTCATATTGTGCATTCATAATTGCTTGGCTTGGTTGTGTGTGCATCATTTGTTGATTGCACTTGAGTGTATTGCATTAAGTTTTTAAATTCCGCATTTTGTTCATAGATTAGCTATATCACCTATTCACCCTCCCTCTAGGTGATTTTTCAATGATAACACACCTAAGGTAACATCTGAACCATCCTTAGATGATTATGAATTAACTATGAATGAATTAGGTGAAGCATTTGAAGAACTTTCAAACAATTATGATTTTCTAAAGAAGAAATGCCTAAAAATAAAAAAATGAAACTCTTCAAAATAAAATTATTACTCTTTCGAAAGAAAAAGATGCTTTATCTTCTACACTCATATCTACACAAAATAATTTTGAAGCATATAAAATTTCATGCAAAGCAAAATTTTTCATGATTGATGAAAATGAAATTTTTACTTTTAAAATTAAAATTAACCCTTTGGGAAATATTTTAAAGAAATGTGATTTTGATAAGGCAAGATTAGAGGAAATGTTTTCTAAGAAAAACACTTCCAAGAAACATGTTCATGCTACACATGCTCATACTTCTAAATCACAATACATTCATTCACATAAGCATGCTCATTCCCCACATACTCGTCATGCTTTTATATATAGAGTTTATGCACTTATTTTGGCCGAAAGGATCACTTAGCTAAATTTTGTTTTAATCGCATAAATACTTCTAATAATCATGTTTGGATCAAAAGAACAACATTATAGGACCCAAAAAAATATGAGTACCAAAATCAATGAAACTTTCTTTTGATATAGGTACACACTAAGGCTCCAAAATGTAGGGAGCGATGGTATCTTGATTGCGGATGTTCAAGGAACATGACTTGGGATATCAATAATTTTGCAACCCTATCAAGGTACCATGAAGGTGGCACCTGAAAATACACTTAGAGGGGGGGGGGTGAATAGGGGTATTAACTAATCTAATACAAATGATGCGAAATTAAAAACTAATTGTAACACACTATGTGTAACCAAAAAGTGTAGCCGAATTCTCCGTGAAGGGCTCTGAACTATCTCCTCAAGATTCCTCTAAATAAGAGTTGAGGTGCTATATGAAGCTTTCTAGGTTCAACACAAATATGGGCACACAATCAATACCAAACATGTATGAGATATGAACAATATAAAGCAATGCAAGATATAAGAGATAGAGTTGAGAGATAGTGGATCAAACGCAAACACCAAGATATGTTTCAAGGTTCGAGCCACTACTCTACGTCCCCGCCTTCACACAGAAGGATTTCCACTATATCCACATAGGACCCACACAGGGAACCTCCACCGATGATTTGGCAAATACAAACTTGGATTATACAATTCTTCTCTCAACACAACCACCTCTACACAAGAGGTAAGGCACAAAGTCAAAACAACAATCACCTCTACACAAAGAGGGATAGGCACAAAGCCAAAAAACAGTCACCCACACAAGAGGGATAAGGCACTAAGCCAAACAACAATTATAATCACCTCTACACAAGAGGGATGAATACAAACCCAAAGTAAAGGAAAGTTTACAACTTAGTGATCACAATAGACCACAAACCAATTTTTCTCACAAAACAAGATCCTATAGATAGGATAGAGATGATAGCTCTAGTGTGAGAAAAGAAAGTGTTTGAAAATAAAATCAACAAAGAAAAAACACTTGGGAAGAACACCTAATAGATATTGAAATCAAGATCAAAACCAATCTCCCAAAAACTCTCTTTTCTTTGATTTTTTTCAACACTTTAAAACAAATAAGAGATAAATCTTTTTGACACAAAAACTCTTCAAAAACATGCTGCTAAAACACTTGTAAAGATGGAAAAATAAGCTCTTGAAATTGTTGTTGAAAACAGCCTAAGAGATGACAATTTATAGCCTCTCAAAGAAACTAGCCGTTGCAGCCACGAAAAGGCCAGAATGCCCTTCCGGTCGACCGGCCAACGATCATATTTCTGACCATTGTGCCTCCGGTCGACCGGCCCTACCCGAGACTTGGGTAGTTTCAATCGGTCGACCGGCCTTCTAGGCTGGTTCTTTGTGCACGTCTAGTGCACATCGGTCGACCGGTCCCGGTCGACCGTCAGCGTGGTCTGGCTGAGATTATGGGCATTGAAACTTGGTTATTTAACTCCAATAAAATCCCATAAAATCACATTAATTCCATAAAAATCAGTTCTTATAAATATTTGAAAAACAAATATGTGTGACTAAAATTCAACACATATTACAAAATATTTGAACCATTTTTGTGATATAGAATTAGGCTTAAACACAAAATCAGTATTTTCCAAAAATCAAACTTTGAAATGGAAATCCGATTTTTCTCAAACTTATATAAATACAAAAATAAGGTAAACTCATTTGAAGCATAGAGTGTATGGATAGAATCCAATACACATATAATATGTATATCTATATTTTTGACATGAAATCCAAAACTGGTTAAACTGAAAAACCAAACATATTGAAACTTTTGTGTGTGTGAACTTGAGCATATCAACACTATCTATCTTTATACAAGATCTAAACTTAAACTACGCTAAACAAATTGAGGTCTTCTTGTAGAACTCCTTCTCCAAGTCGACTCGATCCAAACACGATCCAAAGATCTTGATTCCAACTGAGTACTAGATGCGATCTTGACGCGTGAGCTGTTGAATCCACATGTATTAGCTCCAAAACTCCTTTGTTGAAGCTAAACACTAAATAATATCTTGATTAAAACTGAAACTATATAAACACAAGATCATTAGAAGCTATAAATATATGAGTTAATCATCATCAAAACTAGAGTGATGGGCCTTTAGGCCAACAATCTCCCCCTTTTTGATGATGACAAAACTCTTGGAGTTATATATGCATGAATTAAAGATAAGCTTCATAGAAAACTTATGCATAACAATAAATATAAAGATATTCAATAAAGTGCATAGATTAAACAGAAACATATATGCATAAATAAGGAAAATAAACATGCATATATAAGCTCTCTAAATTCTTCTCCCCCTTTTTGTCAATTTATCAACAAATGGGAGAGGATAATCAAACAACAAAAATGTATATGCGATATACATTCATGAAGAGGAGAGACGTAAAGTTAACTTCCCCTGCATACATGCATTACATGAAGAACTAGACCCTAACTTACATAAAGTATAACATATAATGTATAAGCGGAGATGTTAAGTTCCCCTTACACACATGTATCACAAAAAGAAGAGAGATCAAGCTCCTCAATGTGAGATACACTCAATATGAATCTATATATAGAGAAGATGTGAAGCTTCCCTTGCATATAAGCAATATATATATCAACAAATTTTGAAATCACTTTAAAACAAATTTTTAATTTTCTTGAAGTCAACAAAATAAATTTTGATATTAGTGAAATCAAATTGTAGTTGACAAAATAAAAGTTGGTACCATTTATAGATAAACAAAATTTTGAGATACCAATAGAAGATTTTTGATACCAATTAAAAATGAAACATTGTAAGTTTTTGACACCAACTGAAAGTATAAACCAAAATTTTGGGTAAACACTAAAATCATTTTACAATAGAGATGCCACATCGAGAATAATACCAATTTAAGATTATTGATACCGATATTGAAAATATTAGCATATACCAAACATAATATTTTTCATCATGAAGGTGGGAGTAAGATACCAATTGAAAATTAAATCGATTTAAAGATAAAATATGAATTTTCTCCCCCTTTATGAAATACTAATAAAAAGAATGCATAAGTTTGTATAAGATACCAATTGAAAAATAATTGACATTAAGGACTAAATCAAGCTTAGCAAGAAAAATCATGAGTATATAAAATGAATTTTTATTTTGAAAATCATGTATATCTCATACTTAAAAAATTTTGATACCAATTGAAAGGTAAAATATGAAGTACATTTTGATACCAAAAAAAATTACCAATTGAAATATCAATTGAAAATAATGCATAAGCTTATTATAAAACCAATTAACATTTAAGTTAAGCTTTAGCATAAACATAATTTGTGCTTTAAGATGAAAAGATATTGCAAGCACAATCAAATCATATATATGTATGAAAATGAATATACCAATTGAAATTGATACTATTTGAAATGTGAAGCAGACATATATAGGAAAACATATATGAGTATACAAAAATAGAGTGACATGAAGATCATGTGTATAACTCATACCTACCTCCATTTCATGCACATGTTTATATAGATTTTCAATTTTAAGCATATAAGGCATGATCGCCCATTCACCGCCCTTAAAGGGTAGAAGTTTTCAAAAATAGGATTTGAAAATAGTTTAATATAATTTGAAAAACTCTACCAAAATGAAGAATAACGCAACTAATTTTATGATCATTTTATAAACTAGTATGAAGTCTTTCAAGTAAGAAATAAAATATGAATGAATCCATGAAAACATGAAAATCACACAATAATTGACACTCAAATAGTAATAAAGCACATAGAAGCTCATGAAATAAAATTCATGAGTAAACATCAAACATAGAGCGTAAGAATCATGTAATCTACAAAATCATGAAAATATAACATTGAAGTTCATATGAAAATTCTTTTATCTAAAATAAGAGATCATCAAAACTAAATATGTTTCAAGGTATATGTATGTCTTGTTTAAAGTATACATACATATCCTAAACATAAACGAGTCCAAAAATTTTGCCTGAATAGCAATTGACTCTAGGATAGACATGTATATATAAAAGTTTTAGACAAAATTAACATATACATGAAGCTAAACAAATATTTATGAAAACATGTACAAAATTAGGGAATACAAGTTAAAATGTAAGAATCATCAAAACTAGGTTATACAAGTATATCTAATAAGTACAAATGAGTAATAGAGTATAAACATATAATAATCAAATGTGGCGTACTAGTTGTATACGTATAAACACAAGTTTTAATGAAAACCACATCTAAACATGTAATCAAAACATGAAGCATAGAAGAAAAATAAATCAATATGATCATTAGGGTAAATGCATGTGCTTTAGAGATAGCATATACATAGTAGTTAAATAATAGTGAGAACACAAAAATAATAATCCATATAAATATGAGTGCATCTCAAATACTACATATGTATATCACAAGTCTAATAAACATTGCATTTAAACATAATGAACATGAAAAATCAAGACATAATAAAAATCATCAACGAAAAAGTATGTAAACATAAATAGGAGTTAGAGATAGTTACCAAAATCAATAGGGCTAATCTCTAAGTCTCCAAACTATGGTGGTACTCCCACCAAACTTTTCTTGAAAGTGATGCATCCAAAAGTGTAAACATTTAGCTCGGAACGCATCCACCATCAAGGTACCATTACTCTCACATTAAGCGATAGCCCACACCTACATCAAATATAATTGGGGTGAATTTTGGTACCCATACCTTATTGGGTCCATGGGGTTATCACCTTTCCTAACCCAAACAAACTTATTTGTAAAATTTGAATTATATATTCTATCATAACAAAACTTTACAAGGGGACCCTTACATCCACAATGTGTATAAGTCTACACATGAGCATACATAATGTCATGTGTGTGAACATGAGAAGCATGTGTATGCCGTGAATGGTGTGCATGAATATGAGTTGTATGTTTCTTGCAAAATATGGATTCTAATTTCTTGTGATCCATAGCACATAGGTTCAAAGTGGAGCCCAAACAATCAACACTCTTCTTCAAAGCACAAAGATCATTTTCAATGATTGAAGAAGAAGTAGAGCAAACAATATATTTATCAATAGAAAAAGAAGCAATAGGAACATGACAAACATGAGCTTTAAAATCATTTTTCAAAGAAGATTTTTTCTTTGAAACTAAATTCAATTCTTTTGAAATTAAAGCAATTTTATTTTTCAAAGAATCATTATCTTTTAAAATAATTTCGAGTTTTGAAGACAACACCTCATTTTTCTTCAAAACATCATTACAATTATTTTTATTCTTTAAAATTTTGTTTTCATTTAAGGCAAGGTCAAGTTGGGATTTCAGTGAGTCCCTTTCATTTGAAATCTCATCCCTCTCTTGCAAAATAATATTAAGTTTTGAAAATAAATTTTTATTTTCTTATTTTAATTCAAAGCTTTTCTTTTTTAAAAGTTTATATTTTTCTAGCAAGTTTTCACAAAAATAGATAGTTCTTTATTTAAAGCATCTGCATCCATATTATCATCACCTGAAGAATTAGCACTATCATCTAGTTGAGCGTCTGAGTTTACCTCAAGGGAGTCATTCCCTTGGACCATGTAGCAAGCATCGTCGGACTCATCTTCACTAGATTTCTTCTCCACATAGTTTGTCGTTTGTAGCTTGAGAGATGTCAATGTATTCCACACTGTAAAAGCGGAATCACAATGAGAAATAATAGAAAGATAATCTTTGCCAAGAGTGCGCCTAAATGCCTCTGAGGCTTGTGTATTGGCTTCTATATGCTTGTCATTACCAAGATAAGATTTCTTAGTAGTGACAAGGAAAATATGCATTCCTACAATTTTAAGATACATACTCATCATATACTTCCACATATCAATATTGGTAACATCATACATGGGAGGGGCAAGGAACTCCATGAGTGTATAAACTATATGTGTGCAAGTGCAATACTAGATTAGCTAATCAAGATCTCACTCCTAGGTGATTAAACCTAATATCAGGAGCGTACGCTCTGATAGCAATTGAAAATACACCTAGAGGGAGGGTGAATAGGTGTATTACATAAACTAATGCAAATGATGTGGAATTAAAAACTAATTGCAACACACTCTGTGTAACAAAGAGTGTAACCGAATTCCCCGTGAAGGGCTGTAGACTATCTCCTCAAGATTTCTCTAAGTAAGAGTTGAGGTACTATATGAAGCTCTCTAGGTTCAATACAAGTATGGGCACACAATCAATTCCAAACATGTATAAGATATGAACAATATAAAACAATACAAGATATAAGAGATAGAGTTGAGGATAGTGGATCAAACGCAAACACCAAGATATGTTTCGAGGTTCGAGCCACTGCTCTACGTCCCCGCCTTCATACAGAAGGATTTTCACTATGTCCACACAAGAAACCTCCACCAAGAATTTAGCAAATACAAACTTGGAGTATACAACTCCTCTCTCAACACAACCACCTCTACACAAGAGGTAAGGCACAAAGTCAAAATTACAATCACCTCTACATAAAGAGAGATGGGCACAAAGCCAAACAACAATCACCTCACACAAGAGGGATAAGACACTAAGCTAAACAACAACCACAATCATCTCTACACAAGACGGATGAACCAAACCCAAAGCAAAGGAAAGTTTACAACTTGGTGATCACAATAGATCACAAACCAATTTTTCTCACAAAACAAGATCCTATAGATAGGATAGAGATGATAGCTCAAGTGTGAGAAAAGAAAGTGTTTGGAAATGAAAAGAACAAAGAAAAAAACACTTGGGAAGAATACCAAATAGATATTGAAATCAAGATCAAAACCAATCTCCCAAAAGCTCTATTTTCTTTGATTTTTCCAACACTTTAAAAACAAATAAAAGATAAATCTTTTTGACACAAAAACTCTTCAAAAACTTGCTGCTAAAACACTTGTAAAGATGGGAAAATAAGCTCTTGAAATTCTTGTTGAAAACAGCCAAGAGATGGCAATTAGCCTCTCAAAGAAACTAGCCGTTGCAGCCAGGAAAAGGCCAGAATGCCCTTCCGGTCGACTGGCCAACGGTTATATTTTTGACCATTGTGCCTCCAGTCAACCGCCCGGTCGACCGGGCCATGCCTGTCGGTCGACCGCCCGGTTGATCGGCCCTACCCGAGACTTGTGTAGTTTCAGTCAGTCAACCTCCCGGTCGACTGGCCTTTTAGGCTGGTCCTTTATGCATGTCAGTCGACGGGTCCGGTCGACCAACTCCTGGTCCGGTCGATCGCTAGCATGGTCTCGCTGGGATTATGGGCATTGAAACTTGATTATTTAACTTTAATAAAATTCCATAAAATCACATTAATTCCATAAGAATCAGTTCTTATAAGTATTTGAAGAACAAACATGTGTGACTAAAATTTAACACATATTACAAACTATTTGAACCATTTTTGTAATATAGAATTTAAGCTTAAACACAAAATTGGTATTTTTCAAAAACTAAACTTTGAAATGAAAATCTGATTTTTCTCAAACTTGTATAAATATAAAAATAAGATATTTAAACTCATTTGAAGCATATAGTGTACGGATAGAATCCAATATACATATAATATGTATATTTTATTTTTGACATGAAATTCAAAACCGGTTAAACTGAAAACCAAACATATTGAAACTTTTGTGTATGTGTGAACTTGAGCATATCAACACTATCTATCTTTACACAAGATCTAAACATAAACTAAACTAAACAAACCGAGGTCTTCTTGTAGAACTCCTTCTCCAAGTCGACTCGATCCAAACGCGATCCAAAGAGCTTGACTCTAACCGAGTGCTAGATGCGATCTGGACGCGCGAGCTCTTGAATCTACATATTTTTGCTCCAAAACTCCTTTGTTGAAGCTAAACACCTACTAATATCTTGATTAATAACTGAAACTATATAAACACAAGATCATTAGTAAATTATAACTACATAAGTTAATCATCATCAAAATTAGAGTGATGGGCCTTTGGGCCAACAACACCGTCACCTTCAGAAATGACTCAAAAGGCAAGACTATTAGTATATGTAATATTAAAATTAGCTCATCTCCATTAATTGAAAATATTATTTTAATTGATGGTCTCAAGCATAACCTCTTGAGTATTAGTCAACTTTGTGATAGAGCTTTTAAAGTTATTTTTAATGATTTGTCTTACAATGTTCTAGATAGTAATACAAATACATGCATTTTTTTTGGTTTTGTGAAAATAATGTATACATGATTGATATGATTGATATGTCCAATTTACATTGCAGTGCTACTTATTTAAATGCTTTCAATGAGGAATCTTGGTTATCACATAGAAGATTAGGTCATATCTCTTTTGGCCATCTATCCAGAATTAACACTAAGAAAGTGGTAAAAGTATTCCTTACTTGAAATTTGAAAAGGACCATATTTGTGAAGCGTGCTAACTTGAGAAACAAACCAAGTCCTCTTTCAAAACAATCAAGGATATCATGACATCAAGGCCATTAGAGTTAATCCACATAGATTTGTTTGGCCAACTAAAACCAAGAGTTTAAATGGAAACCATTTTGTTTTTATTTTGGTTGATGATTTTTCTCGTTTTACATGGGTTTTCTTTTGGAACATAAAGAATAAGCCTTTTCACATTTTCTTATTTTTAGAAAAAGAGTTAAAAAAGGTTTTTCGATTTTGCGCATAAGAAGTGATAGATGTGATGAATTTATTAATTATTTTTTTTATCACTTATTGTGAAGAAAGTGAAATTAGACATGAACTATCTTGTCCTAGAACTACACAACAAAATGGAGTAGTTGAAAGGAAGAATCGTACTCTTCAAAAAATGATTAGGATAATGATTAGTGAATACAGACTCTCTAATATTTATGGGCCGAGGCCATAAACACTTCATATTACATCTCAAATAGGATTTATCTTTGTAAAAATTTTTCCAAAACTTTATTTGAAATTTACTATTTGAAAAATCCTAATGTTTCTTACTTTAGAGTTTTTGGATATAAAAGTTTTGTTTTAAACACAAAAGATAACTTAGGAAAATTTGATGCAAAGCTTTTGAGCTATTTTTGTTGGTTATTTTAATACTAGAAAGGCTTATAGAGAATCTTCAATAAATCTACTTTGACTATTGAAGAATCTATGCATATTAAGTTTGAAGAATCTAATACTTTTGTTAAGAATTTTGCATAGATTGATTCTTTAGATGAAGATATGGAGAAAATAATCTTGAAGGACTCACCCATCCAAGAAGATAAGCCAAAGCTTGATGAATAAGATAAAGTTCAAGAGGTTAAGTGGCACCAACACAACCACTTCTAAAAGATTGGAGATATGCTACAAGTCATCCCAATAAACTCATCATAGGTGATATATCAAAGGGGATAACTACTGACTCCAAACTCCCTGATTTTTTATGGCCATTTTACTTTTATTTCTTGTATAGAACCAAAGAACATCCTCAAAGCTGAGGCGACTCATATTGGTTGCTTCCTATACAAGAAAAACTCAATCAATTTGAGCGCAATCAAGTTTGACACCTTTTTCCTAGACCCTATGATAGACCAACCATTGGTACTAGATGGATTTTTAGGAACAAGTTGGATGAGTCGGGTAATATTATTAGGAATAAAGCTAGGTTAGTGGCCCAAGGTTACACCCAAATGGAAGCTATCGATTTTGAGAAAATCTTTGCACCCGTAGCACGACTTGAAGCCATATGGATTACACTTGCTTTTGCCTCTTTTAAAGATTTCAAACTTTTTTAAATAGATGTCAAAAGCGCATTTTAAATAGTTTTATTGAAGAAGAAGTGTATGCTGAACAATCCCTCGGGTTTGTTGATCCTACACAGTCAGATTTTGTTTTCAAATTAGAAAAAGCTTTATATAATTTAAAACAAGCTCCAAGAGCTTGGTATGAAAGACTTTTAAATTTTCTTATTTTAAATGATTTTGTAAAAGGTAAAGTAGATACCACTTTATTTACAAAGCATGTAGATAGTGATATCGTTATTGTTTAAATTTATGTTGATGATATTATATTTGGATCTACTAATGAAAAGTTTTGTAAAGATTTTGAATCATGCATGAAGAATGAGTTTGAGATGTCTATGATGGGCGAGCTAAACTACTTCCTTGGACTCTAAATCAAGTAAAGAAGTGATGAGATTTTTATAAATCAAGCCAAGTACACAAGGAAACTTATCAAGAAATTTGGGCTTGAAGATGCAAAGTCAAGCAAGACTCCCATGGCTACTACAACAAGACTAGACAAGGATGAAAAGGTATAAATATTGACACAAAATCCATAAGAGCATGATTGATAGTTTACTTTATTTAATGGCTAGTAGACCAGATATTTTGTTTAGTGTGTGTCTATATGCTAGATTCCAATCTTGTCCTAAAGTGTCCAACTTGATTGCGGTAAAATACATTATTAGATATCTTAAGAGCACTATTAGAATGAGCTTGTGGTATCCAAAGACCGGACAAATTTTCATGACGAGTTTTTCGGATGCCGACTATGCAGGTTGTAGAGTGGATAAGAAGAGCACAAGTGGAACTTGTCAATTTCTAGGAAATTGAATTTTTTTCATGGTCTTCCAAAAAATAAAATTCTGTAGCCCTTTCAACCGCCAAGGCGGAGTATGTTGCGGCTGGGGCTTGTTGTGCACAAGTATTTTGGATGAAACATACTCTCCTTGACTATGTTTGCATTATGATCGTATTAAAATATTTTGTGAAAATACTAGTATTATTCATATGACTAAAAATGCAAATCAACATAGTAAGACAAAGCATATAGAAATTCGATATCACTTTTTAAGAGATTACTATGAGAAAGAAGATATTGAAATTGATTATGTTTCAACTGATTTTCAACTAGCAGACATTTTTACTAAGCCACTTAATTTTAACAGATTTTCTTTTATTTGTGGTGAACTAAATGTTTGTATTACATGAGATTTTTTATTATTTTTAAATTTGCGTTTGTTTAAAATTTTTTTTACCTTTCTGATGCATGACAAAAAGGGGGAGAAGTATTAAGTATTTATTGGTATTTATTGATTGGTATTTATCGAGTATTATTGAGTATTTATTGTTTTTTGTTTTAGTTTGTTTATGCTCATATGCAATGCCATTTTATGCATATTATTACAAACTTTCATATATGCATTCATATGACATGTTTAAAATTGACTTTTAATCGTTATAGTCATATTGATATCTTGTACGATATATAAGCATAACTTGAGGGGGAGCTTTTTCAAAGCTCTTTCCTTTCATTTCTTTTAAATAGCTCATATGTTTTATCATCATCAAAAGGGGAGATTGTTGGCCCAAAGGTTACAATCACCAGTTTTGTGTTTTGATGATAACAAAATATATATAGTTATTTAGTACTAATCAAGTTCAAGTGTTTTAAGTGTGTTTCAGGGTTCAAAAAGATCTAATAGGTTTCTTCCTTTAAAAGAAGGTGTTAATGGTTCAAGGGTACTCAAGTACAAGATTGAAGCTCAAAACACTCAACGTCGCTATCAGAGAAGCCCGCTTGAAGATTCTTATAGTCGCTTAGAATCTTGTAAGAATTTAGCTTGTTAAAGTGTAGAATATAGATTTGATGCTCAAAGATATACACAAAAAAAATGCACATTTTCGAAAGTACAATTTATTTTGTATTGGTGTTTTGACATATTTAGTCTTGATGCATGTTCTACATTTTCTCAAATATTTTTATTGTAGTTTAGAACTTGTATTTCCATGCTATACATGTTTTTCTCCCTTCAAAACCCATGCAAAATTTTCTTTGTTTTCAAAACAAACCTTGGTACTGGTTTTGGCTTAGATCGGTCGACCGGGCAATCGACCGTTCCTATAACAGGCCAGATCGGTCGACCGCTCGGTCGACCCAACCTTTGGCAGATGGGTGTGCATGTTGGTGCACATTCACGGTCGACCGACCGGTCAACCGCTATCCCCTGCGATCGACCAACATGTCGACCGACTGTAATGACCTTGGTCTCAGTTAAAAACGATCGACCAGAAGGCGACGGTCATATTTTTTAAAAAGGCCGGTCGACCGACAGACTGCCAGAAGGCAGTAACGACTAGATTTCAAATTTTGATTTTTAACATATTTTTTAAAACGTGGTGATTTGAATTCTGAGGGTCAAAATTTTCCCCTTATAACCTGATAAACAATTCTAAATATGTTTTTCTATAGCCTAAAGCGTCATTGAGATTGGATTTAAGGACAATAAATTCTCTTGAAAATCAAGTTTGCTTTCAAAGTGAAAATTTTCAAAGTTTTTCTTTTGTTCTTTAAATTTGAAAGTTTTAAATTGAGTTATTTGCTCTTATATTCTTTCTATTTTGATTTCTACTCTCACATACATCCTTGAGCTTCAAATCTATTTTTTACTATATAAGGATTTGTAAGAGAGCTGTAAGAGAGTGTTTGTGATCTCTTATTCACCAAGAGCTTGTAATCTCAATTGGCTTTGTGCTACCTCTTGTGTAGAGGATTGAGTTGGGAGTTGTGTACTCCAAGTGGTTGTAATTCCTTGTTGTAAAGTCCATTTGAGGAAGATTTGTTAGTGGATAGTGAATCCTTCATAGTGGTGAAGGCGAGGACGTAGAGCAGTGGCTCGAACCTCGAAACAAATCTCTGTAGTTTGCGTTGTCTTATTGTCACTTTATTTCATTTACTTGCTTTCTTTTCATTCTTTTTATCGAGCATTACTCATCTTAATAAGAAAGTAATTGAGCACTTCAACTCTTATCTAGAGGAATCACGAGGAGAAGTTTGGAGCCCTTCACGGGGAATTCGGCTTCATTTTTTATTTTGAGTGATCAGTTTACATCATTCATTATAAATTGTTAAGTATTTGCATTTGATTAGCATTACACCTATTCACCCCCGTTCTAGGTGTATTTTCATAAGCTTCATCGCCGCTACTGCCCACTCATCATGGCCGCCACCTCTCGACCTGCAACTCCCTTTCCCCTCCCTTTTCCATCTTCATCGTTTTCTTCATCTCCTTCTTCTTTCTAATACCCAATCAGGCCACCAAGCCATCCCTTCACCTACGATCTCCATCTCCTCCATCACATCTCCAGCCAACCACAACAACCCGCACCCATCTTCATATCTCCCTCACGTTTGTACCACCCATCCTCTTCATCAACTGCAGTACCGCCGCCTCCTTCTTCCTTATCATTCTGTCGCATCGAGATCACCTTCAGCACAACTACGCCATCTCTCGACCAGCAGCTCCACCGACAGCCCCGTAAGCACCCTTGTGCGTGAGCCAACCATCCCATGGCCACCACCATGATTAGCCTATGGCCATCTTTCCCCCTGCAGTGAGCAGCCACACTCCACTGCCCTCCGTTATGCCGCCTTCGGAGCCCATCGCTTAGAATAAACACCCACACAACCGAGCTCATTCTCCCCTCGCCATGGTCGTCGTCAACCATCCCCATGGCTGCCCTTAACAACAACACTTTCTGGCTTGCACAACCTGTTGGCCCAAGGGCCATTAGCCCTAGTTTTGATGATAACAAAATAATATGTAGTTATGTTTTAACAATTTTGTTTAAATAAGTTTCAGGTTAATACAATGTTGCATCGTAGCTTCACCATAAGACTCACACCTTTAAAAGCCATGAAAGATGTCGATCCTAGAGCCTAAGCACATAGACGAGCTCAAGGATCAAGATTGCAAGAGAAGACCATACAAGATTTATATTTTTTCTTTTTGCATTTTAGATAAGATTTATATTAAAATACACCTAGAAGTGGGGTGAATAGGTGTATTAGCTAATCTAATGCAAAT
Source organism: Agave tequilana (assembly GCA_038442645.1). Lineage (NCBI taxonomy): Eukaryota > Viridiplantae > Streptophyta > Magnoliopsida > Asparagales > Asparagaceae > Agave > Agave tequilana. The sequence goes on from JAVJIF010017554.1 coordinate 31,608, forward strand.
GATGCGAAATTAAAACTTAATTTCAACACACTATGTGTAACCAAAGAGTGTAGCCAAATTTTCGGTGAAGGGCTCTAGATTAACTCCTCTTGATTCCTCTATATAAGAGTTGAGGTGCTATATGAAGCTCTCTTCGTTCAACACAAGTATGGGCACACACAAACAATACTAAGTATATATGCGATATGAGCAATATGGATCAATGCAAGATATAACAGAGAGAGAGTTTAGAAATAGTGGATTGATCGCAAACATCAAGATATGTTTCGAGATTCGAGCCACTACTCTACGTCCCCGCCGCCACACAGAGCCAAACTTGCACAAAAAAATACAGAAATTTAGAACAGTGCTAGGTCCCCAATTCTACCATGTAGCCTAGGGCTAACGGGTCATGATCCACAGGGAGGGACAGCGATGGAAGCGTTATGTAAGTTTCTTCTTTTAATTTATCAAAAATAATTAATACTTATCTTCTCAGTTTATGAAAATAAAAATTGTTAAGTTAAGATAAGAAGAAGATGGTAGAAGAAGAGATGGTGGTGGTGTTGTTGTTGTTGTTTTAATTATAAAAGAAAAAGAAACAAAAAGAGAGAAAAGTGTTGATGATAAAATCAGAAATAAAAGAAGAATATTTACCTCTACTGTTTGAATCATAACGAAAATTTAGTAAAGTGAAGTAATAGAAAAGAATAAAGGAAAGCAAGGCTTCGGCGAGATCGGGCACAATGAAAAATGGGAACCTCCATTGATTGTCACCTTCAATATAAGCTTCTTGAAGAAAAGATTACAATATTGTCACTCTATAATAACTCTTCCTCTCTTTTGATCATGTAACTCTCTATAACCTAAAAATAAAATAAAATAAAGAAAATAAAAATTATATTGAAGAAGAAAAGAAAACCTAAACTAAATCTCTCTCTGGAGTGGTGCCCTTTCTATTTTCGAGTATGAAGGTATTTATAGGAGAAAATCAGAGGGATAGAACGTGTATAAAGATAGGAAGAGCTATATATTTCTGAATTTGAATTCTCCCCTTATCTCCAAACTTGATTTGATTTATCTAGAAATTCAATTCTGATCTGTATTTTGTTGGCATGTTGATTACTGAATATCACTTATCAGATGATAGAATTGGAACGAGTGATCAACAGACGAATTGTAACCCTTTAAGTCTTCTTTCTGTCTCATTTTGAATCATTAGCTTTGAGTTTCAGTAGCAAAAGTTATGATTAAAATGCTAAAATATATCCAGCCTAAATCCGAATTTAAATTGCTTCATCTCATCTGTTGATTTTCTCTCTATCCATTTATCCTCTTTGATTTTCAGTTTATCTTCTAGAATTGATAAAATATACATTTATCTTCAGCAAAACTGATAGGGTTTTAAACAGTCCATTTTTTTTCTTGAAATTAGATGATATTATCTTATCTGATATATCTAGTTTTCAGATAAGATAGGTTATAGAACCTTTAGATTTGAATCGATCCCCTTTCTTTTGAACTTTTGAATTTAATTGGATAAATTTCATGATTATCTTCTCCCTATCATACCCTGCATGAATTAGGACATTAAGACAAGTTATTTGCAATATTCATTACAAAATATATGTAGGAATGTAATAATATTTATGCAATATATGTGTCCAAACACACCCCCACACTTATTTTTTGCTCATCTTTGAGCAAAACAAAGAGAAAAGAAAAATTAAACTGACCAAATATAACTCACTTTTGTAGAAATTACGGTTGCACTTAGCATGTGCAACAAGCCGTTAAACCTCTAGGTTAACCCTAGAGGACGAATTTTGTCTCGTGAAGGTTTTCAGTGGATTACACCCACAAAATTCATGAAGAAAAAGAAATGAATTGTTAGTATTTTTTTGAAAACGTATTTTGAAAGGAAAAAATATTTGAAGTATTAATGTAAAATTTCAAGTAATCTATAAGTCATAGGATTATGAAAACTTAGTCATTCCTAAACTTAGTCTTTATTCAAAAACTTATTTCAATCAAGGTAAGGATTAAAATTGTATTTCTCATCTAGTCTATTATTTTACCCTAAGTCATATGCATCTTGTGACCGTGAAAATTTGGCCCAGGATTCTTTAACTCTAGCTCTTATGCCTTATTATTATATTTTTTAATTTATGACGGTAATATCCCTTAGCTCTATTAGGCTTTCTAATTTGCCCATGTAACGAGCCTTAGTCGGTGACTCCCAAGCCAGATGATTTTAGGGCACCGGGTGAGAAAACACCCTAAGAACTTAGGACTCGAGCAAACAAGGCCACAAAACTAAGAATTTTTATTTATATGAATCACTTTTAGGCGTGAATCCTTATGCTTTATGAGGCACAAATACCCAGCTTAATCAGAGAATTTTTTTTGGATATATGTATATATATTTTTTATATAAGGCATAAGAATCTTTATTTTAGAACTCTAAGTGTGTAAGTGTATAAAATATGCATATTTCATCAAGGTAAAAATCAAGACTAAATTACTTTTCCAATTTTTCTTTCTAGCCTCAAAAATCAAACAAATAATTTTATTTTGACTAAGTATAAGAAATCCTAATTATGATCTTCTTATTCCTTAAAATTAACTTAATTTTTTTACAAAAATAAGTCAAAGTATTATTTTTCTTTTCAAAATGTTTTAAAGAAAGATTTTTTTTTTTTAAATTAGTGAAGTTAGCATGTTAGTAAAACCTCCCCCAAAATCTAACTCATGCATTGTCCTCAATGTATGAATAAAATGCAATAATATATGAAAAAAGAGAAAGGGGAGGAAAATTGTCACCTCAAGGTATTGGTTCCGGTGGTGTTCTCATTGGACCAAGCGTTTCTGCTGAATCTAGATACTGTGGATTTTTATGGAACCCACCTTTTATTTTCTCTTTCTTATTAGCATTTTTATACTCCCCAATATGAATAGGATCGTGCAAGATCCTAGCATGAAATTTTTTTCGATTATATGACCAATCTTGGGATATCATCACGGAGTCATATTGATCTAAACCTTAGTCTAAAGTGGAATGTGATTTTGTAGAATGGCTGATTTGGGCTCAACAATGAAAGGAATAGAAACTGATACTGACTCAGGAATAAAACTCAAATCAAGTTTAGGTTCTAGAGTCAGAGTTGGTTCATGGGTTTGGTCCAAACATATAATTCAAGTTCACATTCATTTTCTAACAATGGAATGTGACTATCCAATATAGTTGGTTCATGTTCAAACTCTACAGGGATAGAAATCAGTGTTGGCTTCAGAATTGGGTCCAAATCGGGTAAGGATATCAGAGTCAGCATAGATTCAAAAAGTGAAACTGAATCACAACATTGAAAATCGGTATCACATTCATCTTCAAGTTCAATCTTATTGAAATAAAAACTTACAAATTTGTCATTGGATTGATATTAGTCAAGCTCAAAATTATGTGGTGAAATTGAATCTTAGTTAAAATCTCCAAGATACTATGATTCTTCATCAATATGGCAAAGAGAATTAGGAATGGTCAAAAATGTGTTAGGTAGAGTTTTCTCATTCCTATCATTAATTGTGTTGACCAAATGATTCACTTTTAATTCTAGCCTATTAAGAGATAGACAATCCGTTTCGGATTGAATACAATCATTTTGGGACTGAATCATGAATTTCATATTGTTTTCTAAGTCAACAGGTTCTTCTTGTTGTGGTTGGCTTGGAAATTAGAGTAAGGATCTTGGATTTGGGAATTCTTTGAGAGAATTGAGTCCGCTATGATTTGTACTTGTCGTGTGGATTCAAGAAAGGCTTCAAAAGTCTTTTCTAAAGAAGATTTCTCTTCTATGGGTTGGTCTTGGTATGGATTATATGAAGTTGTTTGTTGGTATGGTTGTTGTTAGTAAGACTCGGGGGAGTTGTATCCTCACTGACTCGGTGAAGAGGGGTGATGATTGTCCCATTCTTGTTCATAGTACTGGGATTGGGGCATATATTGATTCGGATAAAACCAATCTGGCATACTTGGTTGGTTAGAGTTATGTAATGCCAGGTTGGTAATATCCGAATTGAAAGAGATTGGGGTGAAATATAGATTTGAGTTATAATCAGAATAATTGTAATTATAATCCATTTTCACAAGAACAAATAAAAACAAACAAATAAACAAACAAGAAAATAAAGAAAAATCTAGCCTATGTTAGGGTAGAGCTTAGACCTAGATGACTCCTAACTGTTGATTATTTATAAGAGGTATATTGTAGAACCTGACCACAAGTTAATCGGCCAGGTAGGGGCAAGATTGGTGGGAGGTATCCGTGCCTAAGCAACGGGCTTAATTATGTCAAACCACTAGCCTTCGGGGTTTCGCCCCTCAATCCCGAACCTTAGACACCGATTTGGCAAGAGTTAACTTCTAACAGCTTTCCCCTTAGGTCAATCCCTATTTGAGTCTGAGATGTCCCTATGGCCAACGTCTACTCAATTTTATGTTAGACTGGGTTAGTGAGTGAGGAGATGATTTTTGGGCTAAGGAAGGGTAATGACTTCCCCACCTTATCTTATTTAAGGATATGCCCTTAGACTTTTTAGTGCTGTGTACATGTATAAAGCAAAAGGTAATATTCAAGCAATATGAATTACTCAAAATATGTTTCCTAAACTATATGCAATGCACACATACCTTTACTCCAGCACTCTTCAACAGTAATATAAAGAAACGAAATAGACAGATGCCCTAAGATGCAAGAGTCTAAAAGATTTTTAGCATTCACAAAGCAACAAGTTATTATTGATTAGAAATATGTACAGAGTGAGTTAAGCTAATAACTGTAGAGAGCTAATCTCTGAAAAGTAACCTGCAAGAGACTACAGTTAGTAGTTCACCACAATTGTAGGCTCTGATGACCTGCCTTCTTAGACAGAGGCACAGAGTAGCAATATATCCACTGCAGCTCCTAATTTTCTATAATTAGCCCCTGTACACCATAACAAAGAAGAAAAAGGGATTAATTCGTTAAAGTAAATTAAAAGAAAGAAAACTTGCTGTCCCTTCCCGACAACGGCGCCAAAATTATGATCGAGCCAAACCTGCACAAAAAATATAGAAATTTAGAATAGTGCTAGGTCCTCAATTCTATCGTGTAGCCTAGGGCTAACGGGTCGTGAGCTACAGGGAGGGACAGCGATCGAAGCGTTATGTAAGTTTCTTCTTTTGATTTACCAAAACTAGTTAATACTTATCTTCTCAGTTTATGAAAAATAAAAATTGTTAAGTTAAGTTAAGAAGAAGATGGTAGAAGAAGAGATGGTGGTGGTGTTGTTGTTGTTTTAATTATAAAAGAAAAACAAACAAAAAGAGAGAAAAGTGTTGATGAAAAAATCAGAAATAAAAGAAGAATATTTACCTCTACTGTTTGAATCATAACAAAAATTTAGTAAAGCGAAGTAATAGAAAAGAATAAAGGAAGGCAAGGCTTCGGCGAGATCGGGCACAATGAAGAAAAATGGGAAACCTCCATTGATTGTCACCTTCAATATAAGCTTCTTGAAGAAAAGATTACAATAATGTCACTCTATAATAACTCTTCCTCTCTTTTGATCATGTAACTCTCTCTAGCCTAAAAATAAAATAAAATAAAGAAAACAAAATTTACATTAAAGAAGAAAAGAAAACCTTGAAAATCACCTAGAGGGGGGTGAATAGGTGATAAAGCTAATCAATGCACAATTTAAAAATATGATGCAACAATCTCCCAAAACAAGACTAAGAGCCGAATGCCCCGTGAAGGGTTCTGAACTCCTTCCTCCTGATTCCTCGTAAATATGAGTTGGAGGTGCGCAATGCAACCTTGTTGTATGGGACTATGATTGACAAGATGAATGACAACAAGTGAATATAGCAATGACAAACAAAAGCAAGCAACAATAGCAATGAAAGTAGTGCAAGAATAAGGAAAGTAAACCAAACGCAAATACAAAGAATTGTTATCGAGGTTCGAGTACCCAGCTCTACTTCCCCGCCTTCCCCAGAAGGATTCCAACCACTTCCACTATCACAAAGATGTCACAAATACACCGGAGTACCCAACTCCACAATCTCAAGTACAAGTTCTCTCTTGGTAGTCAAAAGACCACAAACTTTCTCTTTCAAAATTCCCTTCCCTTACAAAGGTCCTTAGAGAACAATGAGTAGGAATGAAGCTCTTGTGTGCAAAGAGAAAAGAAAATGAAATCAGAGAATTCTTGAAAACACTTCAGAAAATGAGAGAGAATTTCAGCACAAAAACCAAGAAACCAAGCTCTTTTGAATGCCTTAAACTTTTGAATTTTTCTTGTAATAATTAGGTGATCCAATCTCTCCCCAAACACCCCTATTTGTAGGAGAGGGCTAGGGTTAGAAGATAAAACATTTTTAAGGCTAATCAGAATGTATTAAACCCAAAACAAGTCATTTAAACTCACTTAAGTGAGAAAAAGACAAAAATTAAACCTGTTCAGAAACTAGCCGTTACTGTTCAAACGGCTAGTCCGGTCGACCGGCCCGGTCGACCGCAAGCATAAAGAAAACGACCGTTGCAGGCTACGGTCGACCGGCCCGGTCGACCGAAACAAACAGAGACTCAGGACTTGCAGTCAGGCTCGTCCCGGTCGACCGTCCTGGTCGACCGTGAGACATGCACACTGATACGTGCATTGCCAGAACTACGGTCGACTCGGACTGTCGACCGGCAAAACCTGACACAGGCACGGTCGACCGTGGCGGTCGACCGGCTCAGGCCAAAAATCATTTTTCAGACAAAATTTTGAGGAGATAAAAATTTTATCAGAAGATGTTTTAAATAGTAATTAGTTTAAAACATAAATATAGATTTACAAGCAGAGGATTTTGTATCAAAATATTTTTGTATAATTTATATGTAATAAACTTAGAAATAGGATGTGCGCAAAAATGTGTGTGTGATAGAGCTTCAAACCTATTCACTATTCTTTAACAAAACTCTAAACTAAAAAATAAATCTAATTGAGTCTTTTGAGCAATCTTGAGCCATGCAATGCCTTGCTAGAGCCTTCTCTTCTATGTTCCTTCCTTGATGTGCAAAAAGCCTTCTTTACTTCATGAACCTAGAATTTCTTGCAATAGCTAAGCAATGGCCTCCAAACTATGGTACAAACCTGAAACTTATCTCAACAAACTAATTAGTACCATATAGCTCTTATTTGGTTTGTTATCATCAAAACTCTAAACAAATGGAGAGTGTAACCTTATGGGCCAACAATCTCCCCCTTTTTGATGATGACAAAACAAATAGGCTATAAACAAAAATATAGGGGAGGAGAAAACTCCCCCTCAAATTATGCTATATTAAACAAGGAAAAACAATGTAATTTGTAATTTGCAAGTAAACTTCATGAAACCAAAAACCACGAAAAATAAAAATATACTTGCAAAACACTTAAACTCAAATTACAAGAATTCATGAAAACACATCAAAAACTAAAAACATATATAAACTCATATGGAACCAAAACCATATGAACTCATATTTCTATCATAAAAACTCATTCTCCCCCTTTTTGTCAAACATCAAAAAGGGTTAAGAAAACATTTTTATTCAATAACACAAACATTAAGTTCACCACAAATGAAGGAAAATCTAGCGAAATCAAGTGGTTTAGTGAAAATATCGGCTAGTTGCAAATCCGTAGAAACATAATCAATAACTATATCTCCTTTCTCAAAATGATCTCTAAGAAAGTGATATCTAATCTCAATGTGCTTGGTCTTACTATGTTGATTTGCATTCTTTGTCATATGTATAGTATTAGTATTATCACAAAATATTTTTATATGGTCAAAATGCAAATCATAATCAAGGAGAGTATGTTTCATCCAAAGGACTTGTGCACAACAAGGCCCCGCGGCAACATACTCCGCCTCGGCGGTTGAGAGAGCTACGGAATTTTATTTCCTAGAGGACCATGAAACAAGACAATTACCAAGAAATTGACATGTTCCACTAGTACTCTTTCTATCTACTCTACAACCCGCATAGTCGGCATCCGAATAACTCGTCATTGAGAAATCTCCGGTTTTCGGATACCATAGACCCATCCCAATAGTGCCCTTAATATAACGAATAATGCGTTTTACCGCAATAAGATGGGACTCTTTGGGACACGATTGAAATCTAGCACAAAGACACACACTAAACATGATATCCGGCCTACTTGCCGTCAAATACAAAAGACTACCTATCATGCTTCTAAACAATTTAATATCAACATTTTTACCTTGGTCGTCTTTATCAAGCTTGGTGGTAGTTGCCATGGGAGTGTTGCAAACCTTTGAGTTTTCAAGTCCAAACCTCTTTACGAGTTCCTTTGCGTATTTGGCTTGGCAAATGAAGTTCCCATCTTGCAATTGCTTGATTTGGAGTCCAAGAAAGAAATTAAGCTCACCCATTGAGGACATTTCAAACTCACATTGCATAACCTTTTCAAATTCCTTGCATAAAAACTCATTAGTAGAACCAAAAATTATATCATCAACATAAATTTGCACAATTAAAATGTCATTATCAACATGCTTAGTGAATAGTGTTGTATCTACTTTGCCTTTAATAAAATCATTTGAAATGAGAAAACTAGAAAGCCTTTCATACCAAGCTCTTGGAGCTTGTTTCAATCCATACAAAGCTTTATCAAGTTTAAAAACAAAATCGGGATGAAGATGATCAATAAAACCGGGAGGTTGATCAACATAAACTTCTTCATTTATAAAACCATTCAAAATTGTACTTTTCACATCCATTTGAAAAAGTTTAAAATTTTTGAAAGATGCAAAAGCTAGTGTCATCCGTATGGCTTCAAGCCGTGCTACGGGTGCAAAGGTCTCCTCAAAGTCAATTCCCTCAACTTGAGTGTAACCTTGGGCCACTAACCTAGCCTTATTCCTAATCACATTTTCGGACTCATCCATCTTATTCCTAAAGATCCACTTAGTACCAATTATTGGTCTATCGTGGGGCCTAGGAACAAGGTGCCAAACTTGGTTGCGCTCAAATTGATTGAGTTCCTCTTGCATGGCTAGCAACCAATATGAGTCCGCCTCGGCTTCGAGGATGCTTTTGGGTTCAAAATGAGAAATGAAAGCAAAGTTACCACATAGGTCATGGAGTTTGGAGCGAGTTGTTACCCCTTTAGATGCATCACCTAAGATGAGCTCCTTGGGATGATTTGTAGCGTATCTCCAAGCTTTAGGAAGCGGTTGAGAGCTTTCCTCTTTATCCTCTTGAACATCACCAATTGATTCTTGCTTTTCTTCTTGAGCGGGTGAGTCCTTCAAGGATAGTTTCTCCATGTCTCCACCTAATGGTTCAATCTCTACAACATTCTCAACAACCACATTAGATTCTTCAAATTTAACATGCATGGATTCTTCAATGGTAAGTGAAGATCTATTGAATACTCTATAAGCTTTACTAGTTGTAGAATATCCAACAAAGATTACTTCATAAGCTTTAGCATCAAATTTACTCAAGTTATCTTTAGTGTTCAAAACAAAACACTTGCATCCAAAAACTTTGAAATATGCAACATTAGGTTTTCTAGAATGATACATTTCAAAAGATGTTTTGAAAGAATTTTTACATAAATAAATACGATTTGATATATAGCATGCGGTGTTTACGGCCTCGGCCCATAGATATTGAGGGAGGTCATACTCACTTATCATTGTCCTAGCCATCTCTTGAAGTGTTCTATTTTTCCTTTCTACAACTCTATTTTGTTGTGGAGTTCTAGGACAAGACATTTCATGCTTAATTCCCTTTTCATCACAATAAGTCATGAAGAGTTGGTTAACAAACTCACCACCTCTATCACTTCTTATTTTCAAAATTGAAAAACCTTTTTCTTTTTCAACTCTTTTTCGAAAAATCTTAAAATGAGAAAAAGTTTGATCTTTGTGTTCCAAGAAGAAAACCCAAGTGAAACGGGAAAAATCATCAACCAAAACATATGCATATCTACTACCATTTAAACTCTTAGTTTTAGTAGGTCCAAAAAGATCCATATGAATTAATTCTAAAGGCCTAGTTGACATGATATCCTTGATTGGTTTGAAGGAAGACTTGGTTTGTTTCCCAAGTTGGCACGCACCACAAATGCGGTCTTTCTCAAACTCCAAGCAAGGTATACCCTTCACCAATTTCTTTGAATTAATCCTAAAAAGATGGTCAAAAGATGCATGTCCTAATCTTCTATACCAAAGCCAAGAATTTTCATCAAAAGCATTTAAGCATTTAGTAGAACATTCCACACTAAGCATGTCAATGATATAAACATTATCATCACGAAAACCGGTAAGAATACAATCATTGGATTTAATATCAAAAATCTTGCAAGAAGTATCATCAAAAACAACTTTAAGTCCACGATCACAAAATTGGCTAATGCTAAGCAAATTATGTTTCAAACCATCAACAAGTACAACATTTTCTATAGTAGGAGATGAACCAATTTGAATGTTACCTATACCGATGATAGTCCCTTTGGAGTCATCCCCGAAGGTGACGGAGCCACCTTCCATGTATCTTGATAGGGTTGTAAAGTTGTTGATATCCCACGTCATGTGTCTTGAACAACCACTATCAAGGTACCACCGCTCCCTACGTCTTGGAGCCTTGGTGTGTACCTACATCAAATAATTTAGGACTTGATTTTGGTACCCACATTTTCTTGGGTCCTAAAGGGTTAGTTTCATTAACCCAAACAAGATTATTTGATCTATTAACTTGGTCATAATAAAATTTAGCTAAATGCCCATTTTTACCACAATATGTGCATCTATACAATCTACCATATTTAAAAGCATAGTGAGTGTGTGATTTGTGAGCATGGGAATTGTGAGCATGAAAAGATTTAGCATGAGAAGTGTTATGTGTAGTGTGAGCATGAGTAGACTTAACATGTGAATCTTTAGCATGAGGGGTGTGCTTTTTAGAAAACTTTTCTTCAAGTTTCTTAGTGTTAAAAGCATAATCTTTTAAAACTTTTTCAAAATCAACCATTTTAGTTTTTAAAGAGGAAATTTCTTTTTCATCAACAATAGGAGATTTTCCCTTACAAGAAACCTTGTAGGCATTAAACTCATTTTGAATAGAAGTGAGATTAGAAGAAATATCATCCTTTTCTTTAGAAACCATAGCAAGTTGATTTTTGAGAAAAGCAACTTCTTTTTGCAATTTAAAACATTCAATTTTCTTGTTATCATAAGTTTCGGAAAGTTCTACAAAAGCATGAACAAGAACTTCCTTACTTAATTCATCATCTTCATCATCAAGGGTTTGAGGGGTTACCTTTGGTGTGTTGCCATGAAACACATATTCGCTGTATCCGCCTCTTCCTCGGACTCGCTTTCTGAATCCCAAGTTGCCTTGTACGCTTTCTTTTCTTCCGATTTCTTTGGCTTGAAGGAGGAGGTCATCTTCTTCTTGAACTCCGGGCAATCCGTCATAATATGTCCGGGTCTTCGGCAATTATAGCATATAATTCTCCTCTCCTCTTTACCTTCAAATTTCCTTCGGAAGTTGAGCTTGTTCCTCCGGTACGTTCTCTTGACATTGCGAACAAGTAGTGATAGCTCCTCATCTTCTTCCTCATCTTCTTCATCGTCCTCAAGAGTGGATGAAGATTTGAAGGCTATAGACTTCTTCTTTGAAGGAGCGGCTTCTTCTCTTGCCTTCTTTTCCATCTCATGGGTCTTTATGTTCCCAATGAGACTAATGAGGTCCATCTCATCCTTGTCGTTCAACTCTTTTAAGGTGGTGGCCTTTATCTCCCATGAAGTAGGAAGAGCCCGAATCACTTTCCGCACCTTTTGATCATTGGAGATATCATCACCTAAGGAAGAAAGAGCATTGGTGATTTTAGTAAATCGGGTAATCATACAATCAATAGATTCTTCATCAAGCATTTTAAAAGATTCATATTGGGACCTCAAGAGATCTATCTTAGCTCTCTTGACTTGTGAAGTCCCTTCGTGCGTGACTAACAAGTGTTGCCAAATCTCATAGGCGGATTGGCAATGAATTACCCGTGTAAGGTCATCCTCATTCAAGGCGGTTAATAGGGAGTTTTGGGCCTTGGAGTTAGCCTCATATTCTCTAAATGTAAAGTCGGTCCATGTGCTCTCATCACTATCGGGTGCTACATAGGGTTTGGTCAAGGACTTAGCCACTAAGCTACCCAAAGATTGCAAGAATATAGTCATCCTAACCTTCCAAATAGGGAAATTAAGTCCATCAAATTTAGGAGGGGTTTTGATGTTATCGGCCATGTTTACTAGTGATGAATGAATGAATGAAAATGTTGATTAGCAAGTTTTAAGGATCTCTCTATGGATGTTAAGCCAAAACCTAGAGTCCAAGCTCTGATACCAATTGAAAATCACCTAGAGGAGGGGTGAATAGGTGATAAAGCTAATCAATGCACAATTTAAAAATATGATGCAACAATCTCCCAAAACAAGACTAAGAGCCGAATGCCCCGTGAAGGGTTCTGAACTCCTTCCTCCTGATTCCTCGTAAATATGAGTTGGAGGTGCGCAATGCAACCTTGTTGTATGGGACTATGATTGACAAGATGAATGACAACAAGTGAATATAGCAATGACAAACAAAAGCAAGCAACAATAGCAATGAAAGTAGTGCAAGAATAAGGAAAGTAAACCAAACGCAAACACAAAGAATTGTTATCGAGGTTCGAGCACCCAGCTCTACTTCCCCGCCTTCCCCAGAAGGATTCCAACCACTTCCACTATCACAAAGATGTCACAAATACACCGGAGTACCCAACTCCACAATCTCAAGTACAAGTTCTCTCTTGGTAGTCAAAAGACCACAAACTTTCTCTTTCAAAATTCTCTTCCCTTACAAAGGTCCTTAGAGAACAATGAGTAGGAATGAAGCTCTTGTGTGCAAAGAGAAAAGAAAATGAAATCAGAGAATTCTTGAAAACACTTCAGAAAATGAGAGAGAATTTCAGCACAAAAACCAAGAAACCAAGCTCTTTTGAATGCCTTAAACTTTTGAATTTTTCTTGTAATAATTAGGTGATCCAATCTCTCCCCAAACACCCCTATTTATAGGAGAGGGCAAGGGTTAGAAGATAAAACATTTTTAAGGCTAATCAGAATGTATTAAACCCAAAACAAGTCATTTAAACTCACTTAAGTGAGAAAAGACAAAAATTAAACCTGTTCAGAAACTAGCCGTTACTGTTCAAACGGCTAGTCCGGTCGACCGGCCCGGTCGACCGCAAGCATAAAGAAAACGACCGTTGCAGGCTACGGTCGACCGGCCCGGTCGACCGAAACAAACAGAGACTCAGGACTTGCAGTCAGGCTCGTCCCGGTCGACCGTCCCGGTCGACCGTGAGACATGCACACTGATACGTGCATTGCCAGAACTACGGTCGACTCGGACTGTCGACCGGCAAAACCTGACACAGGCACGGTCGACCGTGGCGGTCGACCGGCTCAGGCCAAAATCATTTTTCAGACAAAATTTTGAGGAGATAAAAATTTTATCAGAAGATGTTTTAAATAGTAATTAGTTTAAAACATAAATATAGATTTACAAGCAGAGGATTTTGTATCAAAATATTTTTGTATAATTTATATGTAATAAACTTAGAAATAGGATGTGCACAAAAATGTGTGTGTGATAGAGCTTTAAACCTATTCACTATTCTTTAACAAAACTCTAAACTAAAAAATAAATCTAATTGAGTCTTTTGAGCAATCTTGAGCCATGCAATGCCTTGCTAGAGCCTTCTCTTTTATGTTCCTTCCTTGATGTGCAAAAAGCCTTCTTTACTTCATGAACCTAGAATTTCTTGCAATAGCTAAGCAATGGCCTCCAAACTATGGTACAAACCTGAAACTTATCTCAACAAACTAATTAGTACCATATAGCTCTTATTTGGTTTGTTATCATCAAAACTCTAAACAAATGGAGAGTGTAACCTTATGGGCCAACAATCTCCCCCTTTTGATGATGACAAAACAAATAGGCTATAAACAAAAATATAGGGGAGGAGAAAACTCCCCCTCAAATTATGCTATATTAAACAAGGAAAAACAATGTAATTTGTAATTTGCAAGTAAACTTCATGAAACCAAAAACCACGAAAATATAAAACATACTTGCAAAACACTTAAACTCAAATTACAAGAATTCATGAAAACACATCAAAAACTAAAAACATATATAAACTCATATGGAACCAAAAATATGAACTCATATTTCTATCATAAAAACTCATTCTCCCCCTTTTTGTCATACATCAAAAAGGGTTATGAAAACATTTTTATTCAATAACACAAACATTAAGTTCACCACAAATGAAGGAAAATCTAGCAAAATCAAGTGGTTTAGTGAAAATATCGGCTAGTTGCAAATCCGTAGAAACATAATCAATAACTATATCTCCTTTCTCAAAATGATCTCTAAGAAAGTGATATCTAATCTCAATGTGCTTGGTCTTACTATGTTGATTTGCATTCTTTATCATATGTATAGTACTAGTATTATCACAAAATATTTTTATATGGTCAAAATGCAAATCATAATCAAGGAGAGTATGTTTCATCCAAAGGACTTGTGCACAACAAGCCCCCGCGGCAACATACTCTGCCTCGGCTGTTGAGAGAGCTACGGAATTTTGTTTCCTAGAGGACCATGAAACAAGACAATTACCAAGAAATTGACATGTTCCACTAGTACTCTTTCTATCTACTCTATAACCCGCATAGTCGGCATCCGAATAACTCGTCATTGAGAAATCTCCGGTTTTCGGATACCATAGACCCATCCCAATAGTGCCCTTAATATAACGAATAATACGTTTTACCGCAATAAGATGGGACTCTTTGGGACACGATTGAAATCTAGCACAAAGACACACACTAAACATGATATCCGGCCTACTTGCCGTCAAATACAAAAGACTACCTATCATGCTTCTAAACAATTTAATATCAACATTTTTACCTTGGTCGTCTTTATCAAGCTTGGTGGTAGTTGCCATGGGAGTGTTGCAAACCTTTGAGTCTTCAAGTCCAAACCTCTTTACGAGTTCCTTTGCGTATTTGGCTTGGCATATGAAGTTCCCATCTTTCAATTGCTTGATTTGGAGTCCAAGAAAGAAATTAAGCTCACCCATTGAGGACATTTCAAACTCACATTGCATAACCTTTTCAAATTCCTTGCATAAAAACTCATTAGTAGAACAAAAAATTATATCATCAACATAAATTTGCACAATTAAAATGTCATTATCAACATGCTTAGTGAATAGTGTTGTATCTACTTTGCCTTTAGTAAAATCATTTGAAATGAGAAAACTAGAAAGCCTTTCATACCAAACTCTTGGAGCTTGTTTCAATCCATACAAAGCTTTATCAAGTTTAAAAACAAAATCGGGATGAAGATGATCAATAAAACCGGGAGGTTGATCAACATAAACTTCTTCATTTATAAAACCATTCAAAAATGTACTTTTCACATCCATTTGAAAAAATTTAAAATTTTTGAAAGATGCAAAAGCTAGTGTCATCCGTATGGCTTCAAGCCGTGCTACGGGTGCAAAGGTCTCCTCAAAGTCAATTCCCTTAACTTGAGTGTAATCTTGGGCCACTAACCTAGCCTTATTCCTAATCACATTTCCGGACTCATCTATCTTATTCCTAAAGATCCACTTAGTACCAATTATTGGTCTATCGTGGGGCCTAGGAACAAGGTGCCAAACTTGGTTGCGCTCAAATTGATTGAGTTCCTCTTGCATGGCTAGCAACCAATATGAGTCCGCCTCGGCTTCGAGGATGCTTTTGGGTTCAAAATGAGAAATGAAAGCAAAGTTACCACATAGGTCATGGAGTTTGGAGCGAGTTGTTACCCCTTTAGATGCATCACCTAAGATGAGCTCCTTGGGATGATTTGTAGCGTATCTCCAAGCTTTAGGAAGCGGTTGAGAGCTTTCCTCTTTATCCTCTTGAACATCACCAATTGATTCTTGCTTTTCTTCTTGAGCGGGTGAGTCCTTCAAGGATAGTTTCTCCATGTCTCCACCTAATGGTTCAATCTCTACAACATTCTCAACAACCACATTAGATTCTTCAAATTTAACATGCATGGATTCTTCAATGGTAAGTGAAGATCTATTGAATACTCTATAAGCTTTACTAGTTGTAGAATATCCAACAAAGATTGCTTCATAAGCCTTAGCATCAAATTTACCCAAGTTATCTTTAGTGTTCAAAACAAAACACTTGCATCCAAAAACTTTGAAATATGCAACATTAGGTTTTCTAGAATGATACATTTCAAAAGATGTTTTGGAAGAATTTTTACATAAATAAATACGATTTGATATATAGCATGCGGTGTTTACGGCCTCGGCCCATAGATATTGAGGGAGGTCATACTCACTTATCATTGTCCTAGCCATCTCTTGAAGTGTTCTATTTTTTCTTTCTACAACTCCATTTTGTTGTCGAGTTCTAGGACAAGACATTTCATGCTTAATTCCCTTTTCATCACAATAAGTCATGAAGAGTTGGTTAACAAACTCACCACCTCTATCACTTCTTATTTTCAAAATTGAAAAACTTTTTTCTTTTTCAACTCTTTTTCGAAAAATCTTAAAATGAGAAAAGTTTGATCTTTGTGTTCCAAGAAGAAAACCCAAGTGAAACGGGAAAAATCATCAACCAAAACATATGC
Organism: Agave tequilana; assembly: GCA_038442645.1. NCBI lineage: Eukaryota > Viridiplantae > Streptophyta > Magnoliopsida > Asparagales > Asparagaceae > Agave > Agave tequilana. The sequence goes on from JAVJIF010017554.1 coordinate 48,380, forward strand.
ATATCTACTACCATTTAAACTCTTAGTTTTAGTAGGTCCAAAAAGATCCATATGAATTAATTCTAAAGGCCTAGTTGACATGATATCCTTGATTGGTTTGAAGGAAGACTTGGTTTGTTTCCCAAGTTGGCACGCACCACAAATGCGGTCTTTCTCAAACTTCAAGCAAGGTATACCCTTCACCAATTCCTTTGAATTAATCCTAGAAAGATGGTCAAAAGATGCATGTCCTAATCTTCTATACCAAAGCCAAGAATTTTCATCAAAAGCATTTAAGCATTTAGTAGAACATCCCACACTAAGCATGTCAATGATATAAACATTATCATCACGAAAACCGGTAAGAATACAATCATTGGATTTAATATCAAAAATCTTGCAAGAAGTATCATCAAAAACAACTTTAAGTCCACGATCACAAAATTGGCTAATGCTAAGCAAATTATGTTTCAAACCATCAACAAGTACAACATTTTCTATAGTAGAAGATGAAGCAATTTGAATGTTACCTATACCGATGATAGTCCCTTTGGAGTCATCCCCGAAGGTGACGGAGCCACCTTCCATGTACCTTGATAGGGTTGTAAAGTTGTTGATATCCCACGTCATGTGTCTTGAACAACCACTATCAAGGTACCACCGCTCCCTACGTCTTGGAGCCTTGGTGTGTACCTACATCAAATAATTTAGGACTTGATTTTGGTACCCACATTTTCTTGGGTCCTAAAGGGTTAGTTTCATTAACCCAAACAAGATTATTTGATCTATTAACTTAGTCATAACAAAATTTAGCTAAATGCCCATTTTTACCACAATATGTGCATCTATACACTCTACCATATTTAAAGTATAGGAGTGTGTGATTTGTGAGCATGGGAATTGTGAGCATGAAAAGATTTAACATGAGAAGTGTTATGTGTAGTGTGAGCATGAGTAGACTTAACATGTGAATCTTTAGCATGAGGGGTGTGCTTTTTAGAAAACTTTTCTTCAAGTTTCTTAGTGTTAAAAGCACAATCTTTTAAAACTTTTCAAAATCAACCATTTTAGTTTTTAAAGAGGAAATTTCTTATTCATCAACAATAGGAAATTTTCCTTACAAGAAACCTTGTAGGCATTAAACTCATTTTGAATAGAAGTGAGATTAGAAGAAATATCATCCTTTTCTTTAGAAACCATAGCAAGTTGATTTTTGAGAAAAGCAACTTCTTTTTGCAATTTAAAACATTCAATTTTCTTGTTATTATAAGTTTCGGAAAGTTCTACAAAAGCATGAACAAGAACTTCCTTACTTAATTCATCATCTTCATCATCAAGGGTTTGAGGGGTTACCTTTGGTGTGTTTGCCATGAAACACATATTCGCTATATCCGCCTCTTCTTCGGACTCGCTTTCCGAATCCCAAGTTGCCTTGTACGCTTTCTTTTCTTCCGATTTCTTTGGCTTGAAGGAGGAGGTCATCTTCTTCTTGAACTCCGGGCAATCCGCCATAATATGTCCGGGTCTTCGGCAATTATAGCATATAATTCTCCTCTCCTCTTTACCTTCAAATTTCCTTCGGAAGTTGAGCTTGTTCCTCCGGTACATTCTCTTGACATTGCGAACAAGTAGTGATAGCTCCTCATCTTCTTCCTCATCTTCTTCATCGTCCTCAAGAGTGGATGAAGATTTGAAGGCTATAGACTTCTTTGAAGGAGCGGCTTCTTCTCTTGCCTTCTTTTCCATCTCATGGGTCTTTAAGTTCCCAATGAGACTAATGAGGTCCATCTCATCCTTGTCGTTCAACTCTTTTAAGGTGGTGGCCTTTATCTCCCATGAAGTAGGAAGAGCCCGAATCACTTTCCGCACCTTTTGATCATTGGAGATATCATCACCTAAGGAAGAAAGAGCATTGGTGATTTTAGTAAATCAGGTAATCATACAATCAATAGATTCTTCATCAAGCATTTTAAAAGATTCATATTAGGACCTCAAGAGATCTATCTTAGCTCTCTTGACTTGTGAAGTCCCTTCGTGCGTGACTAACAAGTGTTGCCAAATCTCATAGGCGGATTGGCAATGAATTATCCGTGTAAGGTCATCCTCATTCAAGGCGGTTAATAGGGAGTTTTGGGCCTTGGAGTTAGCCTCATATTCTCTAAATGTAAAGTCAGTCCATGTGCTCTCATCACTATCGGGTGCTACATAGGGTTTGGTCAAGGACTTAGCCACTAAGCTACCCAAAGATTGTAAGAATATAGTCATCCTAACCTTCCAAATAGGAAAATTAAGTCCATCAAATTTAGGAGGGGTTTTGATGTTATCGGCCATGTTTACTAGTGATGAATGAATGAATGAAAATGTTGATTAGCAAGTTTTAAGGATCTCTCTATGGATGTTAAGCCAAAACCTAGAGTCCAAGCTCTGATACCAATTGAAAATCACCTAGAGGGGGGGTGAATAGGTGATAAAGCTAATCAATGCACAATTTAAAAATATGATGCAACAATCTCCCAAAACAAGACTAAGAACCGAATGCCCCGTGAAGGGTTCTGAACTCCTTCCTCCTGATTCCTCATAAATATGAGTTGGAGGTGCGCAATGCAACCTTGTTGTATGGGACTATGATTGACAAGATGAATGACAACAAGTGAATATAGCAATGACAAACAAAAGCAAGCAACAATAGCAATGAAAGTAGTGCAAGAACAAGGAAAGTAAACCAAACGCAAACACAAAGAATTGTTATCGAGGTTCGACACCCAGCTCTACTTCCCCGCCTTCCCCAGAAGGATTCCAACCACTTCCACTATCACAAAGATGTCGGAGTACCCAACTCCACAATCTCAAGTACAAGTTCTCTCTTGGTAGTCAAAAGACCACAAACTTTCTCTTTCAAAATTCTCTTCCCTTACAAAGGTCCTTAGAGAACAATGAGTAGGAATGAAGCTCTTGTCTGCAAAGAGAAAAGAAAATGAAATCAGAGAATTCTTGAAAACACTTCAGAAAATGAGAGAGAATTTCAGCACAAAAATCAAGAAACCAAGCTCTTTTGAATGCCTTAAACTTTTGAATTTTTCTTGTAATAATTAGGTGATCCAATCTCTCCCCAAACACCCCTATTTATAGGAGAGGGCTAGGGTTAGAAGATAAAACATTTTTAAGGCTAATCAGAATGTATTAAACCCAAAACAAGTCATTTAAACTCACTTAAGTGAGAAAAGACAAAAATTAAACCTGTTCAGAAACTAGCCGTTACTATTCAAACGGCTAGTCCTGTCGACCGGCCCGGTCGACCGCAAGCATAAAGAAAACGACCGTTGCAGGCTACGGTCGACCGGCCCGGTCGACCGAAACAAACAGAGACTCAGGACTTGCAGTCAGGCTCGTCCCGGTCGACCGTCCCGGTCGACCGTGAGACATGCACACTGATACGTGCATTGCCAGAACTACGGTCGACTCGGACTGTCGACCGACAAAACCTGACACAGGCACGGTCGACCGTGGCGGTCGACCGGCTCAGGCCAAAAATCATTTTTCAGACAAAATTTTGAGGAGATAAAAATTTTATCAGAAGATGTTTTAAATAGTAATTAGTTTAAAACATAAATATAGATTTACAAGCAGAGGATTTTGTATCAAAATATTTTTGTATAATTTATATGTAATAAACTTAGAAATAGGATGTGCGCAAAAATGTGTGTGTGATAGAGCTTCAAACCTATTCACTATTCTTTAACAAAACTCTAAATTAAAAAATAAATCTAATTGAGTCTTTTGAGCAATCTTGAGCCATGCAATGCCTTGCTAGAGCCTTCTCTTCTATGTTCCTTCCTTGATGTGCAAAAAGCCTTCTTTGCTTCATGAACCTAGAATTTCTTGCAATAGCTAAGCAATGGCCTCCAAACTATGGTACAAACCTGAAACTTATCTCAACAAACTAATTAGTACCATATAGCTCTTATTTGGTTTGTTATCATCAAAACTCTAAACAAATGGAGAGTGTAACCTTATGGGCCAACAAACCTAAACTAAATCTCTCTCTGTAGTGGTGTCGTTTCTGCCTTCGATGTATGAAGATAGGAAGAGCTGTATATTTCTGAATTTAAATTCTCCCCTTATCTCTAAACTTGATTGATTTATCCAGAAATTTACTTCTGATCTGCAGCTTATTGTCGTGTTGATTGCTGAATATCACTTATCAAATGATAGAATTGGAACGAGTGATCAACAGAAGAATTGTAGCCCTTTACATCTTCTTTCTATAGTATTTTGAATCATTAGCTTTGAGTTTCGGTAGCGAAAGTTATGTTTAAAATGCTAAACTGTATCCAGCCTGAATCCGAATTTAAATTACTTCATCTCATCCGTTGATCTTCTCTCTATCCATTTATCCTCTTTGATTTTCAGTTTGTCTTCTAAAATTGATAAGATATACATTTATCTTCAGCAAAACCGAAAGGGTTCCTAAACAATCCATTTTTTCTTTAAAATTAGATGATATTATCTTATCTGATATATCTAATTTTCAGATAAGATAGCTTCTAGAACCTTTGGATTTGAATCGATCCCCTTTCTTTTGAACTTTTAAATTTAATTGGATAAATTTCATGATTATCTTCTCCCTATCATACCCTGCATGAATTAGGACATTAAGACAAGTTATTTGCAATATTCATTACAGAATATATGTATGAATGTAATAATATTTATGCAATATATGTGTCCAAACAATTTCCACTATGTCCATACAGGACCTCCCACACAGGGAACCTCCACCGAGGATTTGCAAATACAAATTTAGGAGTACACAACTCCTCTCTCCAACACAACCACCTCTACACAAGAGGCAAAACACAAAACCAAAGCAACAATCACCTCTACACAAAGAGAGATGGGCACAAACCCAAAGCAAAGAAAAGTTTACAACTTGGTGATCACAATAGACTACAAACCACTCTTGGTGATCACAATAGACCACAAATAATTTTTCTCACCAAAAATAAGATCCTATAGATAGGATAGATATGATAGCTCAAGTGTGGGAAAACAAGGTGTTTGGAAAACAAATCACAAAAAAAAAGTACTTGGAAAGAACACTAGATAGAAATAGAAATGAAGATCAAAACCAATTCTCAAAGACTCTTTTTTTCTTTAATTTTTTCAACCCTTGAAAACAAACAAAAATAAATCTTTTTGGCACAAAAACTCTTTAAAAACTTGCTGCTAAAAGACTTGTATAGATGGGAAAATTTGCTCTATAAAAATTTGTATAAAACAGCCCAAGAGGGATCCTATTTATAGGCCTTAAAAAATCTGCCCGTTGGCAGCCAGGAAAGGTCAAAAATGACCTTTCGGTCGACCGGCCAATGGTCATATTTCTGACCGTTGTACATCCGGTCGACCGCCCGGTCGACCGGGCCAAGCCTGTCGGTCGACCGCCCGGTCGACCGGCAATACCTGAGAGTGGATACATTTTAGTCGGTCGATTGCGCGGTCGATCGACCTACTTGGCTGGTCCTGTGCACGTTTGCGTGCACATCGGTCAACTGGTCCAGTCGACCGTCCGGTCAACCGCCAGCATAGTCTGGCTGGGATTATAAGATAGAAAAACTTGGCTTTTTAATTCTAATAAAATCTCATAAAATCACATTAATTCCACAAAAATACGTTATTATAAATATTTGAAGAACAAATATGTGTGACTAAAATTCAACACATATTATAAACTAGTTGAACCATTTTGTTGATATAAAATATTTGGCCTTAAACAAAAACTGTATTTTTTCAAACTTGGATTTTGAAATGAAAAATCGTTTTCTCCAAAACTTGTATTTGATACAAAGATAAGATATTTAAACTATATTTAAAGTATAGAGTGTATGGATAGAATCCAATACTCATATAAGATATATATCTATGTTTTTGATAAGAAATCCAAAACCGGTTAAACCAAAAACTAAACATATTAAAACTTTTGTGTGTGTGAACTTGAGCATATCAACACTATCTATCTTTACACAAGATCTAAACATAAACAAACTAAATACGAACCGAAGTCTTCTTGTAGAACTCCTTTTCCAAGTCAACTCGATCCAAACATGATCCAAGGAGCTTGACTTCATCCGAGTGCTAGATGTGATCTTAACGCGCGAGCTCTTGAATCTACATGTGTTAGCTCCCAAAACTCCTTTGTTGAAGCTAGACACCTACTAAGATCTTGATAGACAATTTGTAACTAAATAAACACAAGATCATTAGTACTATAACTACTGTAACCCCCTGATCCCTGATGTACGTATCACAGTATCAGTACTCGATACGGCGTACAAAAGTGATTTGACCTTTCTGCTAGTCAGATTCAATCGGTTTTAGTTTTAGATATTATTTTTTTAATACTTTATATTTTTCAGAATTTTCTGAAATTTTTCTGGATTATTTTGGGAAATCTCCGTGGTCAGTGCCGACCGATACCGATAATTGGCTCTACAATTTTTAATTCACAAACAGAATTGAATTTTGAGAATTTGCTTTCACCTTGTGTCTTAAAATCATATTTTCTACGTTATGATATTTTTAGAGATTTTTCCGAATTTACGAAAAATCCGGCCAAACCGGTATCGCCCAATATCGGGCAAACCTTTCAGGATTTTTAATTACAAACCAGATTGAATTTCTTCAAACCGTTTTCATATTATGTCTCAAGATAATATTCTTAATTTTTTGTAATTTTTAGTAATCGTTCGGAACTAGTCGAATTCTGGACTAAATTAAATAATATTAATTTAATTAATTAAATCCTTTACTTTTTCTTTTCTTTTTCCTTCCCCTTCTTCCCTTCTCTGGATATTTCTCCACCGCCATACTCCACCGCCTCTCCCCTCTTTAAATCTCGTCTCCTTCTCTCTCCCCTAACTTTCTCTCTCTAATTCTCTAAAACCTCCCTCTCTCTCTCAAACTCTCTTTCCCCCGACATACCTCTCTCTCCTCTCTCTTTCTCTCTCTTCCCCCCACATACCTCTCTCTACCCCTCACTCTCTCTGTTCCAGCAGGCCGGAGCCAGACCCACCGGCGGCCGCCGTCGCCGCTGGCAGGCCGGCGCGCCGGTGGCTGGCGCACCACCGCGACCCCCAGGCCGCGCCACCCTCTCCCCTTCTTCTTCTTCTTCTTCTTCTCGTTCTCCTTCTCTTTCTTTTCTTTTTCTTCTCCTCCTTCTTCTACTGTAAACTCCTCTCCCCTCTCTTACTCTCTCTCTCTCACGCCCCTTCCCCCTCGTGCTGCCGGCCACGCCCGGCAGGGGCCACGGCGGGTGCCGCCGGCCAGCTCTGCTGGCCGGCCAACACGTCGCAGAGGCAGCAGCAGCAGCCGCTGCCGCTGCTATTCTGTTGATGGGTTCGGGTGTAAACCCGAACCCATTAACCCTATTGGGTCGGATTTGCAACCCCCCATTAACCCAATCACTTAAGTTTTGGGTTTGGGTTTGGATCTAAACCCGACCCGTTATCTTACCAAACCCGCATCCAAAATCCAATAAAGGTAAAATCACAGAAACCCCCTGCTAAATTTCAGTATTTGCATTTGCAATATTTTTATTACATATTTAACCCATTTCTATTACTTTTAGTGTTCGGGCGATACCTGAAGCATCCGGTGTCCGATCTGGACGATCCTGGAACCTTTGCGATCGTGGGAAAGAGAACTACCTTACCATGGTTAGTTTGTGAGTGTTTTCCTTTTCTAAGTTATATTTATTCATGTTTAATAAAGTGAGTGATTGCTTTAGTTACGAAATCATAATTATGGGTTAATCACTAGAAATGTTAATTAATAACTTAACTAGAGAAAAGTCATGTTTTGTAATAAGAATCAGCATATTATGTTAGTAAACATAAACAATAAACTAATACTTTCATCTGCTATAAAATATAACTGATAGATTATAAGTGATAGATGGTCAATTAAAGGATCACTGGACACTGTCACTTCATGGATATCTATTATGGTTACACAATACTGCTACATGTACACTGATACACGCATATTCCGTTATACCAGATATTGTCACTAGTACACTATCACCATTACCGACCCACCGGTACACCGAACATTGTATTGCATGTAAATATCCGTCATACTGGATACCATTATTTCATGTTGTTCCATGTACATGTCTCACCATTACATAGATACTGAGATTAACGACACGGTTACTGCATGTTTGTGAACTACTGATATATGGATACACTATTACATGGGATACCGCTACACGGATACTCTGTGCGCAGTTACTTCATGTCTTACACCACTGTTATATAGACTCACTGGTTTACATGCATTGATTGTCTATGTATTCCTGTTGCATGGATCATAGTTTATATTATTGCTACATGGCTATTCTTGTATACCCGTTATATTGACCACTGTTTATGTTACAAGGATTATTGTTACCGTGATGTAGTCCATCCTGTATTCCCGTTACATGGTTATTTTCCGTTACTGATATTGATATTATCGTTACTGGACATGTGAGCTGTTGATATGCGATGTGTGAAACTAAGTGCCACGTGAATCCAAGCCACGGGGGCCACCTCTAGAATCCCACATCTATTGTTCCCGTTTCCCGTTATCCCGTTTTATGCTATCAACAGAGCTCAGGTCCTGTTATCATGTTACATGTACCATGCACTGTACTTATTCTTGTTACGTTGTGTACTTTAAATGAAATATAATAAAGATAACTTGGGGATGGGGAAGACTTGACGGTTGATTAGATCTTATCGGGTGGATGTACTGGATCCATATTGTTAGTCCCACTGCAGGGGATGGTAGTGCTGCCTACCGATTGTATAGCTCCATAAGCTCCCGTTACTTGATTCGTGCTCCCCTCTTAGCGGAGGGCATTGGTCTCAGCAGCCAGGGGTCCGTTTAAGGCCGTGATCCCGGGTATGCACGGGATACACCTACCCGATAAGAGCTCCTCGACCATTTGGTTTTCAATTAACATAATACAACAGTATACACAATAGTGACGTCGGGAACACTTGTTATTTGGTCACTCTCTCGTTTGGATAGTGGTACCCGTATGCCATGTCCGGATGGGTCGACTGGAGTGCGGGCTCCAGTATGAACTGCCAGTGGTATGGGACACTGGAAGAGATTGATTAAAATACCAGGTGATACTGATTGTTATTATTGTATAAATAACATGACTTGCCTGATACATGTATACTATTGTGTAGTTGTACTTGTTACTATTCCTGATATGTTATCCACTATCATGTTACCTGTAGACTTTGCTACATTACCTGATGCTTGTTACATTTCATATGGTGACACACTCTTCATGTACACGTATACTTTGCATTGCATGGCTTTAGTTCCTGTATATCCTATAGACACTATTCCTGTATGCTTACATCGCTATAGAGTGGTTGCATACTTCATCTACATATTCATTTCCATCACGTCATCACTATACAACAGTATTTATTATATAAAACTGGATACTACTGTAGACATGACCCGATGATAGCATGCCAGGTGGTGATGGTATTAAAAGATGACCTTTTATATTTCTACTGAGTATTAAATTCCTATTATGGTATCACTAATAAATAAACATGTATTATATATTATTATCGTGCTTATATTATTATAGTACATATTACTACCTCCTTCATTTTATCACTCACTAGGTCGCTTTCTGATGATCCTGGGTTTGCGTGCCCAGGTTGAAGATCGGAGTTATTGTTTTGTCAGATAGTGCATTGGGTTCACATAGGAGACTCATCATCGAGACCATTCATAGGTATCCTTGTGATTTATTTCTGTTGTCTTATTATCCCTGTTTTCCTATCTGTTATGATCACTAACCTCTTTCTGCAGGTATTCTTGTACTTATTTCCTGCTGGAACTCTTATCAATATGGAGGTGATTTCCTATACTGAGGCTTAGCGTACGTACGTGAGGGTTTTTCGCCCTGCGTATGTACGTCGCCATAACGTCCCCGTACCTGCGGGATCGGGGCTTTACAACTACACGAGTTAATCATCATCAAAACTAGAGTGATAGGCCTTTGGGTCAAATTATAGTCATTTATTAAAAACCAAGATGATATAGGTTGATAGCTCTTGAGATTGACACATACACACATCTTTTATATTCCTAAGTGCTTTTGAAAAGACTTCAAAACAATTCTCTTTTTCATTTTCAAAATCAAGTTTCAGAAAAACGAGTTTCGGAAAAATCGATTTTTGATTTAGAAAAGCCTTTTTACAAAATATAGTTCTAACTTTGTTTTGTGTTGATCCATGATCACACACAGGTTCTATTAAGTCCCTAGAACTTTATTTTGTGTTTAGAATCAATGTATCTATTTGTCAGACAAAGATTGACTTCAAAAAGATCTACAAAATGTCTTTTTGGCCCATGGCCGGTTGACTGACCGGTCGACCGTAGACAGAGCAGATTGCTCTGTCGATTGACCGAGCAGTTGATCGACATGCACAAGACTTCTTTGAAGTGCTTTTTGTGCACTTCGGTCGACTGTCAGAGAGCCTTGCTATCTTTGGCTACGATAAACGGTCGACCGACCGGTCGACTGCTAACCCAACAGTCGAAAATCCGATCGTTGGTGGTCGACTGACAGAAGGATTTCTTTCTGTATTTTTTCTAACAGCTATTTTTCTGTTTGCCTTTTTCTGGGTCTATCCCCAATGGCTCTTTTGGGTTTTCTCCTTATGTTTTCATCCCCTATAAATAGAGGGATTGTAGAAAAACACATTAACAAGTTTTCAACAAGATTTAATTATCAAAATTAGTGAAAAATATTCATTTTCTCAAAAGATTTTCTTCTTGAGCCTAAATTCCACATTCTTGATTTTTAACTTGAGCATTCTCTCTACATCTTTACAAGCTATTTTCACTACACAATTTCAAAGAGTTTCACCTCTTCATTTTGGTTATAGGATTGTGCTTATGAGCCTTTTGTGATCAAGAGAAGATCACCGTTTTTCTTCTATTATGAAGTTGTAGAGGTTGTGACCTTAAGTGAGCTAGTGAGCTCCGTTGTTGGTGTTACGGCACCAAGATAGGACTTGTGAGTCCATAGAGTTCTAGTGAGAACTTTTAATGGCTGACGATCTAGTGAAATCGGTCATAGTGAAAATCCTTCATAGTGTTATAGGCGGAGACGTAGAGCAATGACTCGAACCTCAGAACATATCATCGTATTTGCGATTACTTACTCTTTCTCCCTTTACTCTATTCTCTCTTTATGTACTTGCTTATTTATCTTGTCTACTCTTTTTGCAAGTATTCTTTGTGTTGAAATTGATATTTGCTAGGTTGCTAGTAAGTAATTTTTAATTCCTATTTGTCATTTAGTATAGCCATCACCTATTCCACCTTCCTCTAGGTGATTTACACAACCAGATACACCACCATCATCCAGCAGCCCGGGCAGCACCGAGATCCGCCGGAGATCCATACGACCATCGAGCATCTTCTCTATCTCCGTGGAGATCCGCCGGAGCCTGAGCATCACCCTTTCTCCTCCATCCTCGTGAGTCTCTTTCCCTATTTTCTCTGTGCATGTGTGAGTATGTTTGTGTTGTTTACATGTGTTATGCTTGTGGGTGTTGTATCCGTGTGTATGTGTGTTTGTATATAATTGTGCATATGTGTATTGCGTATGTATACATATATTTGTGTATATGTTTATGTATACGTGTGCGTACATGTGTGAATATATGTGTGTGTGTGTGTGTGTGTGTTACAGTGGTTCAACCGGAGTCGCATTTGTGAAAAATCCAGATTCGTGTTCGCAGAGTGCTGATACGCCAGGCGATTCAAAGACCGACACACGAGGCGATTTAGAGATTTGAACCGGTTCGTGCAGTGCAGACCAGACGACAATTCGAGCCCAAAATCGTGTTATTTTATGTGAGTGTTTGTTTTTTAATTATTATTTTTTTATCATTATTAGTGGGAGTTTGGTTTATTTTATCAGTACGTTTATCCGTATCATTTCATGTGATATTAATAAGTTTTTAGTTTATTTGTTTTCTTTATTGGTGTGTTTATTTGTATCATTTCATGTGAGTTTATGAAGTGTTAATCAATTATTGCACGTAAGAGATGAGTTCTTGATTCAGTTAGTAATAGATCTAGTACCTAGATAGTATGAGAGTTTGTGGTGAATCAGAACGTGCATCTGATGATTAATGAGTTGATGAGGACTAGTGATTGAGGCTTTACCTGCATAAATATAGAATTTCAGAACTTAAGAATAAAAGTGTAAGGTACTCAATACTACCACAATAGCAAGTGGGTATGCGGGTCGTGATCCACAAGGAGGGACTAGCCATGAAAGCTTTTAGTAAGTTCTCTTTTAATTCACTAAACATGGTTAAAAGTCTTCTTTTGTTCTTGTAAAGAAAAGAAAAAAGAATCTATGTTAAGTTAAGAAGAAAGTGATAACTTGAGAAGGTGAAGAAAATGAAAAAAAATTTATACAAAGAAATAGAAAGAGTAAATCAAAGAGAATTGATTTTTGAAATCTTTTTTAAACCTAAAAATGAGAATAAAGAAAAGAAATGTTTATTTACCTTTTCAGCACTTGTTTATCTTGAATCGGTCTCGATGACTTACCTTCTCTTTGAAGGCGAACAGAGCGTGGTCTATAGGATCTTCCCTATTCCCGATCTGCACTATGAATTAAGAGGCAAGTTAAACTAACTAAGGAACAGTTATCCAACACCATAAGCCATTAATGGCACTTACAATGGCAAGGCAGTTTCGAGGCTGTAGGAATCACTTGGATTTACAAGCACTTAGAGGAAAGTAAACAAACATAAGAGTAAAGAAGAAAAAAACTTTGATTCGATTTAAATAATATTAGAAGAAAAGAAGACTTACTTACACCAGTGTCACTCTCAGTACAAGTTTCACTATCATTCCTCTATGAAACTCTCCTCTCCTCTCAGTTACATAAATAAAATAAAAATTACTTAAAAGAAAACTAAAAATCTAAAGTTACAGAGTGTAAAATAGCCTAACCTATACTCTCTGCTGAATCCTTCTCTTTGGCCTCAGAATTTGCAGGTACTTATACCAAAAACATAATGGGGGAGAGCGTCTGAAGATAGGGGGAGTAAACGATCCCGATATCTCAACTGTAATGTGTCAAAAACGCGGCATTTGCGGCGTTTTCGCGGGCCAGGATGCGCGAGCCTCTGATCTCTCGAACATTTCTTTATCTCCTAATAGATTTTCAGTTTGGGCTCTGATTCATCTATATCATTGTTGATCTTCAGTTGACTGAAATGGATCCATCAAAATCCAAATTTAACCAATTTTCATTTGGTGTTATCTCTCTGATTTGCTCTGATCTTCAGCTGTCAATTGTCTTAATCTTTGATTTTGATTTAATCTGAACTTTAGTGGGCTTTTGGACTCATTTTCTCTTCCTTCTTCTTTTGTAAAGGCCCTGCAAATAATTTGACAAAAAAAGATAATTAAAGCAGAGTTTATTAAACAATAAATATGGGAATGTGACGATAAATATACAATATCAGTGACCGATCACACCCCCACACCTATCTTTTGTTCGTCCCCAAGCAAAATAAATAAAAAGTGAACAAAGCTAACCTAGTCGAAGTTAGAATGTGCAACAAGCTGTTAAACTTCTAGGTTACCCCTAGAGAATGAGTTTTATCTCGTGAGGATTTTCAGTGGATTACACCCACAAAATCCATATAGAAAGAAAAACAAAGTGTTAATTTTTTTTCAAAATGCATTTTGAAAAGCGAGAAAATATTTGAAATATTATTGTAAGAGTTTAAGTAATCTATAAGTTATAGGAAAACTGAATTTTTCATTCTTAAACTTAGTCTCTATTCAAAAACTTGTTATCAATTAAGGTAAGGAGTCAAGCTGTATATCTCATCTAGTTTATTATTTTATCCTAAGTCATATGCACCTTCGTGACTGTGAAATTTTGACTAGAGGTTCTTTAACTCTAACTCTTATTCCTTATTTTTTTTATATTTTTGGTGGGATTGTTCCTTAGTTCTATTAGGCTTTCTAATCTGCCCAAGTAATGAGCCTTAGATCAGTGACTCCTAAACCTGACGATCTTAGGGCACCAGATGAGAAAACACTCCAAGGACTTATGGACTCGAGAAAATAAGGCCACAAAACTAAGGGCTTTTTATTCATAAGATGGATCGCTTTCAAGCGTGAATACTTATGCTTTATGAGACACAAATATCCAGCTTAATTAGAGAATTTTTGATATATATATATACATATATATTTTTTTATTTTTTCTTTTTTTATAAGGCATAAGAATCTTTGTTTTTTAACCCTAAGTGTATAAGTGTATAAAGTATGCATATTTCATTAAGGTAAAAATCAAGACTAAACTATTTTTCTAAATTTTCTTCCTAAGCCTAGAAATCAAACAGATAATCTTATTTTGGCCAAGTATAAGAAATCCTAATTATGTTTTTCTTATTCCTTAAAAGTAACTTAATTTCTTACAAAAAATAGGTCAAGATATTGTTTTTCTTTTCAAAAAGTTTTTAAAAGTAAAGAAAATATTAATTTATTTTTTAAATAAAAATAAAACCTATGTTATGTTAGAACCCTCTCCCCACACCTATCTCATGCATTGTCCTCGATTTATGAATGAATGCATAAATGCATGAAAAAGAAGAAAGAGAAGGAAAATATTACCTCATGGTGGTGGTTCCGGTGGTTGTCGGATTGGACCAAGCGTTGCTATCCAATCAAGATAATGTGGTGGTTCACGGAACTCACCTTTATTGATCTCTTTTTTATTTACATATTTATAATCCGCAATATGAATAGGATTATGAAAGATCTATCATGAAATTTATTCTCTTTACATGACCAATCTTGAAAAATCATCACGAAGTCATTATAGTCTATACCTATGTCCAACAAAAGAATATGACTTGGTGGAATGGTTGACTTGGGCTTAAGAGTGATAAGTTCCAGAACTATTACTAACTCGGGAAAATCAAGTGTAGCTTTGAGAGTCGGTATTGATTCAATATTTGGGTCCAAATCAAAGAAGTGAAATTCGCATTCTTTTCCCATCAATGAAATGTGACTATCCAAAAGAGGTGATTCAATTTCAAAATCAATGAATACAGGAATCAATGTTGGCTCAGAAAATGGGTCCAATTTGGGTAAGGATATTGGAGTCAACATAGATTAAAAAATTGGAATTGAATCACAAAGTTTTGGATCGGGGTCACATTCACGTTCAAGTTCAATTTCATTGAAATAAAAACTTGTCAATTTATCAATGAGTTAATATTAGTCAAGGTCAAGGTTTTGTGATGAAATTGAATCTTGATCAAAGTCTTCAAGATACCATGATTCTTGATTTTCATCAATATGGCTAGAAGTGTCGGGAATAGTCAAAGATTGGGTAGGGTGAGTTTCCTTATTCCTACGTATATTTTCCAATCGACTAAGTCGTGCTTCTTTCATATTTAAAGGATCGCTTTGGAATTGAATCATGGATTCCTTACTCTTTTTTAAGTCAGTATATTCTTCTTGTTGTGAGACTTGAAAAATAGAGTAAGGATCTTGAATTTGAAAATTTTGATAGGATATTGAGCCTTCTAGATTTTGAACTCGCCGCTCAAGCTCTTTAAGGCTTTCATCCTCTTTTCCCAGTCAATTGGTTCTTCTATTAGTTGTTCCGGAAAAAGAGTATATGAAGCAGGATGTTGGTAAGGTGGTTGACTATATGACTCATGGGAGTTGTATACTGACTCTGTAAAGAGTGATGATAATTATTCCAATCCTGTTCATAATATTAGGACTGGGGCATATATTAATTCAGATAGGACCAATCCAACATACTTGGTTGGTTAGAGTTATGAAATGCCGGATTGGTATTATCCTTAAAATAAGTCGGGGTAAAGTATGAATCATTATTTGCATAGGAATAATTGTTATTTTAATCAATATCACCAAGATGTTAAAAATAAAAATAAAAAAATAAGCAAACAAACAAACAAACAAACAAACAAAGAAAAAAATCTAGTCCAAGTTAGAGTAGACTTTAGACCTAGATGACTCTTAACTGGTTAGACTGTCCACGGGGGTATATTGTAAAATCTGACCACAAGTTAATCAGCCACGTAGGGGTAAGACTAGTGGGAGGCATCCGTGCCAAGCAACGGGCCTAATTATGTCAAATCATTGTTCTTCAAGGTTTCGCCTCTCAGTCTCCAACTTTTGACACCGATTTGGCAAGAGTCAAATTCTAATCAACTTTCTTTTTAGACCAGTCTCCTATTGAGTCCGAGATGTCCCTAGGGCCAATCTCTATTTAGTTTTAAATTAGGCTTGGGTTAGTGAGTAAGA
This sequence comes from Agave tequilana, assembly GCA_038442645.1. NCBI lineage: Eukaryota > Viridiplantae > Streptophyta > Magnoliopsida > Asparagales > Asparagaceae > Agave > Agave tequilana. The sequence continues at coordinate 64,769 of JAVJIF010017554.1, forward strand.
AGATTTTTTGTGAGCTAAGGGAGGGTAATGACTTTCCCACCTTATCTTGTTTAAATTTGTGCCCTTAATTGTATTCGTGCAAGTGTACAAGTATATAGCAAAAAAGTAACACTCAAGCAAAATTTCATGCAAAAATGAACCTTATACTAAATGCTATGTGCACATACCTTGGCTCTAGCACTCTTCAACAGTAAGTAGAAAATGTATCGAAATAGACATTTACCTAAATGCAAGTCTAAATATTTTTTAGCATTTACAAGCAAAAATTTACTGTTGAGGTTAGAAAATATGTATAGTAAGTTAAATAAGAAAATAAATAGCTATAGAAAGTTATACTTTGCAATTTAACCAACCTGCAAAAATACAGATTAGTAGTTCACACAGATTGCCATGAAAATGCGGTAAATCTGAGGGCTTCTGGGCTCTGCTTTCCTGAGCAGAGTCTAGGGCTACTTATATGTCCACCGCATCAAAAATTTTCTTGATGTCTCCTCCAGTACACAAGAACAAAGAAGAAAATTAACCAATAAAGTAAACAAAAAAAAATTACTTGCCATCCCTTACCGACAACGGCGCCAAAAATTTGATTGAGGTTTTACCTATACAAAAAAATACAGAATTTCAGAACTTAAAAATAAAAGTGCAAGGTACTCAATACTATTGTGATAGCAAGTAGTTTCGCGGGTCGTGATCCACAAGGAGGTACCAGCGATGGAAGCTTTTAGTAAGTTTTCTTTTAGTTCACTAAAGATAGTTAAAAGTCTTCTCTTGTTCTTGTAAAGAAAAGGAAAAAGAATTTATGTTAAGTTAAGAAGAAAGTGGTATGCTTTAAGAAGAAAGTGGTAGATTGAGAAGGTGGAGAAAGTGAAAAATAAATTTATACAAAGAAATAGAAAGAATAAATCAAACAGAGTTGGTTTTTGAAATCATTTTCTAAACCTAGAAATGAAAATAATGAAAAGAAATGTTTACTTACCTTTTCAACACTTGTTTACCTTAAATCAGTTGCGATGACTTACCCCTTGTCTATGAAGGCGAGCAGAGTATGGTCTATAGGATCTTCTCCATTCCCGATTTACACTATGAATTAAGGGGCAAGCTAAACTAAGAAACAATTATCCATCACCATAAGTCTTTAGTGACACTTACAATGGCAAGACAGTTTTGAGGCTGTAGGAATCACTTGGATTTACAACCATTTAGAGAGAAGCAAACAAAAATAAGAGTAAAGAAGAAAAATAAAACTTTGATTCGATTCAAATAATAATGAAAGAAAGAAGTTTTACTTAACCCGTTGTTACCCTCAGTACAAGCTTCACTCTCATTCCTTCATGAAACTCTTCTCTCCTCTCAGTTTTATAAATAAAATAAAAATTACATAAAAGAAAACTAAAAATCGTAAGTTAAAGACTATAAAATAGCCTAACCTATACTCTCTGCTGAATCCTTCTCTCTGGCCTTAAAATTTGCAGGTAATTATAGAAAAACATAACGGGAAAGAGCGTCTGAAGATAGGGGTGAAAATTCCCTGTATCTCAACTGTAATGTTGCGGAAATGCGGCATTTGTGGCTTTTTCACAGCCTAGCCATATCCAGAGTACGCGAACCTCTGATCTCTTGAATACCATTTATCTCTTGATAGATTTTTAGTTTGGGCTCTGGATTCATCTCTATCACTGTTGATTTTCTGCTAACTAAAATTTAACTAGTTTCTATTTGGTGTTCTCTCTCTGATTTGCTCTGTCTTTAGTTGACAATTCCCCTAATCCTTGATTTTGATTTAATCTGATCTTTAGTGGGCTTTTGGTCTCGTTATCTCTTCCTTCTCCTTTAGTAAAGGCCTTGCAAATAATTAGATAAAAAAAGATAATTAAAGCAGAGTTTATTAAACAATAAATATGAGAATGTGACGATAAATATGCAATATCAGTGACCGATCAACTAGATTGTCAGATAACCATTCTTTAAATGCTTTGTGATATTCAGAGTTAATGGATATTTCATGTTCTTGATGTTTTGGGATCAATTGTGGATTTCATGTGAGTTATTTAGTAGAATTGATATTCATTTAAGTGGTTATTGTTTAGATAAAAATTTATTTGGATATTGAGAAAGGATTAAACATGATGTTATCTTATTAGAGACTGATCTTCTTGATACTTGGACTTATATACGACTTAGTGAGAGTTTGAGTTGACTTGAGATCTATCTTCCTTACAGAGAATTTTGAATAGTGTTCAGATGAGATTGAAGCAGTTGGATTAATAGTTATGAGTATTTTGGGATTTAGTCACTGTTTATATTGTTATGGATGAGTTTGTTAGTGTTGAGTATCAGATGTAGACTATTTTAGATTACATGTAATTCGAGGATGTTCCACCCTTTATTTATAATTTTAGTATATGTTGATTTAGTTTGACCTTGAGGATAATCAGCAGACTGCTCTTCATGATTGGTTCCTCATTATTGCAGTTATTTAGTTATGGATATACGTGCATTGTGATAGTGATCTTGATGATAATGGTGATCTTGTGCTTCAGTTTAGAGTTTCATAGCAGTTATCAGATATATGTATCAATTATCAGTGATTAGTAATGCCATTGTGATTAGTGACTTTATATCTCCAGTATTCTCCATCAGATATCAGTTAATAGTTATTCAGTTTTCAGTTGTCAGATACTAGTTTTCAGTTGTCAGTTATCAGCTATTATTGACATCAACAGTTATTAGAGATATTCGATTACTATTTTTTTGTAATAGCTTATATTATTGCTTATTAATAAAAGATACCATAATCCAAGAAAAAGAGGTTATTTCTTGATAATGCATGTCATGTATTTTAGAAGGATTCGCGATGGTATACCAAGTTATGGGTCCCACCATGCGGAACCAAGGTAGTACTGGCTACCTTGTTATTCAGTTATCAGTTATTAAGGTTTTGCCCGGACTTGGCGCCACACCAGTTATTCTTTTGTGTTGGGCTGTGATCTTCAGTTATTAGGGCCTTGCGGTCCGTCCTAATTCAGTGCTAGGATGTTAGACCGTGGTACGGGCATGCATGGTACCCTTCCAAAATACATGCACTATATTGGCAGGTAGTTACAATAATGATAACTTTGTTTGATGTGTGGGAAAGCGGTTGTGGTATGGGACGCAGCTAAGTACCACATTGTTAGGTTAATAATGACAACCAGATTAGAGACATATACTAGGTAACACATCTTTGAACATCAGTTGTTTGTTTGACAGTGGTATAAGTTATCTTTTATTTACAGATTTATTCATGGTATTATTCAGTTATCTTCTATTTACAGTTTTAGTCATGTTATTATTGTATACACGTATTATGCATGTGTACACTTTTCTCATTTTACACACTCATAGGTCGCTTTCTGATGACCCTGAATTTGCGCATCTAGATATAGGTTGCTTTGTTTTATTGATCAGGTATTCATTGAGACCGTACATGTGGTGAGGACCTATAGTTTCTCTCTATCTATTCTGGTATTCTTTTCTTTTTTTTATTCTTGTTGTTTCTTTAGTTTCCTTGATTTTATATATATCAGACTCATTATTATTCCATTCCTTATTCATATAATATCATGCGTGGACATTTATATGTGTTATTGTAGTGATCGTGACATATCATAATAGAATTTTTTAGCTTGTTCAGGTTACATAAGGCTTAGCGCGTATACATAGAGTATTTTCCTTGCGTATATGCGCCGCCGACTCTCGTCGCGCTTTGTTTCCTCGTATTTTGGGAAGTGGGGCGTGATAAGGCAACTCTACTAAATCTCAAACATCATTGTCCTTCATGAATTTTAACTCATCTTTCATGGCATTGGACCATTTTGTAGAGTGAATGCTGAGTTTGGCCTCATTTAAGGATGTAGGGTCATCCTCTAACCCTATATGGAACTCACGCTCTTGGAGATAAACTATATAATCATTTGCAATGGCTGATCTTCTCTCTTTAGTCGATCTCTTAGGTACTTGTGATTGAGAATTTTCAGGTTCTACCTCATTAACAAGGTCTACTTTAGGATGAACTGTATCTCTGCCTTGAAAGGGTACAACTGTATTTTCATGCTGAAGTGGAACAACTACTTCATTATTTGGAACAAATGTCATGGGTATAACAATTTGTTATTCCTCAAATATGAAATTATTATATAGTTGACTCTCACTGTTCTGAATATTCTTAATAAATTTAGCATTATCTCTCTATTATATTTTAGTGGAGGGATAATAAAACCTAAAACCTCTACACATCTCAGAATACCCTACGAAGAAATAGCTAACTATTATTAAATCCAACTTCTCATGTGGTATATGCGGCAGAGCTTCCGCTGGACAACCCAAACATGAAGATGCATGCCAGGAGATTTCCCAGTCTATAGCTCATATTGGGTTTTAGTTACTATTTTGCTAAGTACTCTATTAAGGAGGTAGACAGCGGTCATTAAGGTTTTACTCCCTAATGACTTTGGTAGAGTAGTGTAAGTTGTCATACTCCTAACCAAGTCCTTTAAAGTGCGATTTTGTCTCTCCGCAACACCCATTTTGAGGAGGTGTCCCTGGCATGGTGTACTGGGCTATAATAACACTCTTCCAGAAAAATAGCAAAAGGCCGTAGACATCTACCGATCCATCATATCTTCCATAGTACTCACGACCATGGTCAAATCAACGGCTTTAATCTTTCTATTTTGTTGATTTTCAACTTCAGCTTTATATATTCTAAACATGTCCAGTGATAGGGATTTCTCATAAATCTAGTATAGGTACCCATAACGAGAGTAATCATCTGTATAAGTGATGAAGTATCTGTGGCCATTCCAGAAAGTTGTAGGAAATGGGCCACAAATGTCTGTATACACCAAATATAAGACTCTTAAACTCCGTCTAGCATCAAACTTTCTAAATTTGTTTGTTTGCCCTTTACACAATCCATACATATTCCTAAGTCATAGTAATCTAAATGGCCTATAGCTCTACTAGACACAAGCCTTTGGATTCTCTCTTTCGAGATATGTTCTAAATGCTTATGCTATAAACTGTAGGAGTTTTATTTAATTATTGTTCGCTTAGTACCAAGATTATTCAGATAGAAGATTCAGAATATGAAGCATGGAGATTCAATTTATATAAGCCATCAATCAAGTTTCCAGTACCAACAATTTTAGATTTAGATAATAAACTAATCATTTCATTATCAATAGTGATAGTAAAATCAGATCTGTCTAATAATGAAATAGAAATAAGATTTCACCTGACGGTATATATAAAGTCTCATCTAAATCTAAAGCAAAACCATAATCTAATCTAATCCTACAACTTTATTTTCATCGCTCCATATATGTATTGCTCAACTTGACTGGGCCTCCTTTGGGTTTGAAATCCTGCAATGAATTGCATATGTGAATAGTCGCACCGGTATCTGTCCACCAAGTGTGTGGTGGAACTAAGGCTAGATTAATTTCAGAACAAACATAAACATGAGATATACTCTTATTGATTTGCCACTTCTGGTACTTTTTGCAATCATACTTGATGTGGCCTACTTTCTTGTAGAAGAAGCATGCAATGATCTTAAGCTTCTTCTCCTGCACTTTTCCCATGGTCGGATCAGCTACTGTAGTAGTGTTTGTGTTCCTCCCTTTAGTTTTATCTTTTTCCTTTTCTTATTAGTGGTGTTACCCTGAAATGCTAAGTAAGCACTTTCAGTCTTTTCTTGTTTCAACCTTTTTTCTTTCTGAACATAGTGACTAATGATCTCAGTGAGACTCCACTTTTCTCTTTGAGTATTATAATTAATCTTGAACGGGTTATGCTATGGAGGAAGATAAATCAAAATTTAGTGCACTAAAATCTTTCAGAGAGTTCCAATTTCAGTGTCTTTAGTTTAAAAATAAGATTGGACATTTTCATAATATAATCTTTTATGTTTCTTTTAATGTTGTAGTGCATATTTATTAGCTTGCTAAGATGCGTGCTAGTTTCAACTTTATTTCATTTAGTAAACTGATCGGTTACTTCAGTTAGGAAACTCTTAGCACTAACTTTATCAGGCATAGCACCCCCAATAGTCATAGGAATAGTGTGCTTCATGACCATTAGATACATCCTATCCGACCTCTCTCACTTTTCATAATTTGTCTTTTCCTCTACTGTACTTTTGTCAGTAATAGTAAAGGGTTCATCAATCCTTAAGGCATAATATAGGTCCATAAATCCAAAAACAATTTTAATATGATCACGCCACTTCTCAAAGTTTGTACCATTCAACATAGAGATGCCATTGAGGCTTGCAAAAATTGAAAATACATTTACTGATAAACAAAAGAAAAAATAAGACTACATAAGCAAATAATTTCTCATCAATTTAACATAAATATTGCATTTAATAAAATTCTACTGTAATAGCAATAAAATTGAATTTCAGAAAATACAACCAGTCTAACTGATAGAGCTGCCGGTCAAACTTTCAGAACAAGTTGTGTCTTTTTTTCCAACACTCTGCTGGTCTAATAAACATACCCTAAAGTCGAGGTCTTATGTAAAAGAATAACCTTCCTTTGAGCCGACTGTCCTTTTATAGAATTGGTCCTAAAATTTTCTACATCGATCATATAATATATGTAATGACCTGGCTATAATGACAACCTTCCTTTGGGCTGACTGTCATACGCATGGGTCACACAAATCAACGCATCTTGATTCTTATTCCTCTGTCAAACTAGTTGATGAGAGTAATGCAATATGGGTCTATAGTGTGACAAACTTCCTTTGGGCTGATTACCACACACCAAGTTTCTCTCACTTGTATTAGCCACATCAAGTATCCGACGCCGTACATAATTTGGCCAAACAATAGTCTTCCTTTGGGCCGGCTATTATTCGCATGAACTATATACGTAATTAAATAAGGTCTTTTATAAATTCTTTAACTTTAACATGTATATATCTTTATCTGTGTATTATCTACTACAGTAGACATCAATATTCCTCATGCTAAGGCAATATGAGCAATATAATAAATATTAATGAAGTGGAAGCATGTAAGGACATATATAAGCATATAAATATACACTTCAATGCCTACTTTATGTCAGCTGATTACTATTTTGTCATGTCTAATGTCTGCAATACTGTAGTGCTCATCAAGAGCTACGAAATGACTATTTACATGTCCAAAACAGAGGTCAGATGAGCCCGTAACTACTAATTGAAGTTTCTATTAGTAAAATAAGTCTGCGGTACTTATTAGGTCTGGATCACACCCGAGGCGCAATAATTAAGTTATGAGTTTTCTTAATGAATCGAGTTTAATAAACTGAATAAATTCAATTATCGAATTCTTCCCTAAAATTTTCGTAATAGACTAGAATTCTATCTTAACCTTAAAACCCAAATCAATCTCAACAATCCCAATTAAAATTTAATATGGCATTAATTAGGATTAAGTTTCCTTATTAGATTAAAACAAATTCTATCTCTAAATTTTCTAATCCTAATTAATTTCATAATATCACTTGATTAGGGAACCCAAAAATAATTAGCTTTTTTTTTTTTTTGTTACTGTATGCCGCCAGCCCATGGTGGCCGGCGGTGTGTGTCGGCAGCCGGCGGAGGGGACACTGGCGATGTAAATACAGTGGGCCATGTGGGCCATGCATGCCCAACCATGCAGGCCATGGTGCCCCCGCACGCAAGCAACCATGCTGCAGGCCATGGTGACCACACTCTCTCTCATTCATTTTTTTTTTTTTGATTTGATATACCTTTCTGCATGCATGCGCTGCATGCACCAGCGCGTGTATTTAATTTACCTTCTTTTTTTAATTTCAGAAAAAAAAATTTCCAAAATAATAACACACAGATTAAAACTCCCAGAAAATATACACATGTGAAATTCAATAAAGTTATCCCTTTTTTAAACTTTTAATGAAATATATGAGACACAAATATCTATTGAATCAAGGGAAGAATTATTCATGATATTTTTAGATCAAGATCAAAATTTTACTTGATATCCCGATGATCCAATAAAGAGGAGGCTTTGATACCAATTGTTGATCTAATGATTATTCCAAATAAGATCCCATACCTGCAATAACCTCTTTATCAAGATCAAAGAGAAGGAGGGTTTAGGCATACCTGATTTCATTATGAAAGGGATGCTGAATGTTGCACCATATCGAGCACGCCGAAGTTGATTGAGGAAATTCCAATCCATGATATTTATAAGCTCAAGGTAACCCTAGTTCAACTAGGCTCTTGGTTAATATCACATGTTCCACACGTGTAGATAAGATCCACATTATAAATTTATTTACACTAATGGCTAAGTGTAATTGAAATGAGTCTAAACCTAAACTACTAGGCTTGATCAATTCTTTATTAGGTCAAACAACATAGGCTTATAGAGACGGGTGTATAAATCCTATTAGACTTATGTAGGCCTAAATTAATTTAGACTATAATTCAAATAAATCTAACAACCACCACTGTTAACAACAGTGACAATGCGATGACTATCGTCGGGATCGAGAAAAACTCGGTGAACTGCACCGCCTTGGCCGAATGACAAATCATCCGCTCGCCGCCGTTATCTGCTCCCTGGCCTCGTCGTCCACCATGAGATCATAGAGAGTGAGGTTAGATAGAGTGAGATAATGTGAAAGATATGAGGGGAGCGGGAGACATAGGGGAGAGAGAGATAGAGAAGAGAGAAGAGAAAGATAGAGAAGACAGAGAGAGACTCAGAGACGAGAGAAGAGGCAGGCTCCATGTAATACCCCTACCCCGTTTCCAGAATACGTACTTAGTTGCGTATTCAGCTTTTCGACCGTATTTTTCGATTTACTTCCTGTATTTGACCGATTTCACTTTCAAATATCATTTTCCAATATATTAGATTTTCTATGATTTTCTGGATTTTTCCTGAATTAAAATAAATTTCTTCAAAACCGGTGTCGACCAGTGTCGCTGATCGATTCCTGGATTTTTATTTTTCAAACGGTTAAGAATTTCTAGAAGAGTCTTTAGACCTTATTTCTTAGAATGATATTTCCTACTTAAATACTTTTTCTGAGAATTTTATGAATTTATGAAAATTTCAACGGAGTCGGTAAATTACTGATTCCGGATTTTTAGTTTTAAACTATAAAGTATTTCTTAAAAAGGATTTCACTATTAGTCTTCATATATTATTATTGATTTTTGGTAAAATTTGCGAGTCGTTCCGAGATACTTGAATTTCGGACGATTTCGGTATTTTCCGAAATGTTTTCCGCAAACTTGATTTAAACCTAGGAATCCATGTTTTCAATATTTTCAAATTCCAAGTTAGAGTAAATATCTTCCTTTATGAATTTCTTTCCATTTTTCCTTTTCCTTTATTCCTCTTTCTCCACAACCACAAATTTTTCCCCATTTTTTCCAAAAATACAAATCTCTTCCAAAATTCAACTCCACATAATCTCACCAACCCCCATTTAATGCACCTCTCTCTCTCTCTCCCACATGGCCGGCCAAGTGGCCAAGGAGAGGGACACCCATCCCCTCTCCCATTTTGCAATAAACCCCCTCACATTTACACTATTTACATCTCCTTTACAAAAATCAAATCCTATATAAACTTTCCTTTACAATTCTTTTCTCTTTTTTCTTCACTTCACCAAGAGATTAGCCCTCACCTCTTCCTTCTCCATCTCAAACTCAACCCTAACTCCAAGAACACCACAAGATCTTCACCTCTAGCTCAAGCAACTGATTTGGAGCTTGGATCGTAGCTCTTTTCGTCGCCAAGGATCACATAGGTGCCATTTGACGACCACACTCTTCCCGGACTCGTAAAGCTTCAATCGAACCTTTCCTAGTGAGTATATTTACTCACCAAGACTTGTAAACTCCTTTGTGTACTTGTGTTGACAAATCATGCACACTTGTGACATAAAAATCATATTTTTAGACCCTCAAACAAAACCCTAGAAATCTGTTCTGTTTGCTGTTTTCCCACGATTAGTCGACTAGACCTAGGGACTAGTCGACTAACCCACCTTAGTTGAAACGTAACATTTTCTGATTTCACAGTTTTAATCGACTAGATCCTATTATTAGTCGACTTAGGACCCCTAGTCGACTACCCATTCCTCCCTAGTCGACTCCTGTTTTCCTGAAATAAAACATCAACTCTCTGTATTACAGACTTAGTCGACTTAAGTATCCATTAGTCGACTAGTAGTTCCCTGTTAGTCGACTACCCTTACAACCCTAGTCGACTAACTTTCCCTGAAACAGAACCCAACTCTCTGTTTCCCAGTTTTAGTCGACTCATCCAGACTAGTAGTCGACTTAAGACCCCTAATAGTCGACTAACCCTTCCACCTAGTCGACTAATTCTGACTGTTTGACTTAGTTGATTCTGTTCTGAATTTGGATTTTATTGTTGATACACGTGTGGCATATTATTCTTGTTCTTGCATCTTAACTGGTACTACATGACATGTTACTTGATAGACATTATCTCATATTACTTCATGACTTGTTATTACATATCATCGCTCCATAACTTGTTAAAATGTGAATATCACCACTTATCATGCCATCCCTTGAACCAAGCATGATACACTTGACTTTTGCATAAAATGGACCAACTTACACATGGGTCGGGGGAAAACATGCGGATATCGATATGTGTTCGTGTTTACAGTGGCTTTTAGGAATGTTGTGCAACTCATGTTCCGGTCTGACCTGTGGGCCTCCAGGGGACCGAGGGGAGTGCTTGCTCCCTCTATTACTGGTACCATCATGTTAAGGGCATACATAAGTCCCTCCTGTTTAGCCTAGCGGCTGGCTTCCGTCACCAAGCAACGGAACAATCCTGGACCGTTATCCCGGGCATGTACGGGGTCCACTGTAAACATAGTTCGTCGATACAACCGCTGTTTCCAATAACAACCTTGCTTTACTAGGATATGGATCTATGTGCTCTGGGACGCTGGGTCACATAGCTAGATATCACAGTAAGACAAGTAATAATAATAAGACGTCAACTGTAGATTTAATGTATTAGGACTTTATCTCTTCTTGCTTTTTATACTTGTTAGCTGATATTCCTTATATTGTTTCATACTACTTATTCATGTCTCTTAGCCACTTGGCTGTAGTCCGTTTATTGTCTATATGTCTTGACTCCCTTGGATTTGCATATTCAGATTCCGAAGCTTGGACAGAAGTGGAGCCAACTGCTGAGGATCGAGCCTATCTTAGTGGGCAAGCTGACTAGTTCTTGTCCCTTCGTGCCAGACTCCTCATTTTTGACTCACGGGATCTTCTTTCTACTCGTGAGCTTTTTGTATACATATTTGTATCTTGTTCTTTTGGACTTGGTTGTGATAAATGACACTTGTAAAGTGTAATAGTTATCATATCCTGTATAACTTTGTATATGTACTTTCTTGTTGGCATATGTATGATTACCACGCTTCGTTGAGTACTCTAATCTTTATTGTACTTTTATGCTTAGCGTATATACTTGGGGGCATCTTTTGACCTACGTATATACGTCGCAGTGACGTCCCCGTATCCGTGGAATCGGGGCGTTACAGGTTGGTATCAGAGCCTGGCTCTCACACCTGAAGTACAATCGAGCGGCAAATTTTAATAATTTGCTGATGCCAACTACAATATACAAAGTTATTAAGTCCTTCTTGATTCCTTCCTTGATTCATTCCCTTATATCCTAAACTCCTTCCAATTGTTTTCAAATTCCAGTTTTCCATTCCTAACTCGGTATGGAGCGAAGGACGGGCCGTAACCACTCGGGGCAAGCTTCGAATGGACCCACAGGGGAGAATGTGGATATTTTGAGGGTCATTCAGACCATGATGGAAAACCAGCAGCAGCAGACTGAACTCCTCAGGCAAGAATTGGCAGCACCGAAAGAGCAGAGGCCGGGAAACATTTCAGACTTCAGACGGCTGCAACCAGCTATCTTCACGGGAGACGAGAAACCATTGGATGCTGAGCAATGGTTGACGGATACCACAGATCTGCTGAATGCAGCCAGGGTACCAAAGGAGAACCAAGTTGAGGTCGCCAAGATTCAGTTGAAGGATATAGCCAGAACTTGGTGGCTAGCTGAGGAGGCCAGACTGGAGAAGCCTGTCTCCTGGGACACATTCTCCAAGAGCTTCTATGCCAGATTCTTCCAGCTACTGCTCAGAAGGACATGGAAGAGCAGTTTATCAGGCTCCAGCAAGGGAGCAAGTCCGTGGACGAGTATGCTGCAGAGTTTCTTAGATTGAGCCGCTTTGCTCCGTACATGGTGACGGATGAGGAGAAGCGGGCAAGCAGGTTCCAGCAGGGTCTGCAGATGGACATACAAGTTTTCCTGATGCCCCAGCAGTTGAAGACTTATTCGGAGGTTCTCACCATAGCTCGAGAAGTTGAGCGTGGGCTTGAGAAGAAGAAAGTTGACCAGATGGGGAACCAGGCCATGAAGAGGCCATTTGTACCAATGGGAAGAGGAGGCCCATATAGAGCAGCAAAGGTTCAGAGACAACCATTCAGACCAGCTCCTTACCAGACGGCCCAACCATTTACATTCTGTAGCTATTGTCAGAAGCCGGGCCATATCCGACAGAATTGCCGGAGGGCAAATGGGTTGTGTTTGGTGTGTGGATCACGAGATCATTCTATAGAGGCTTGTCCACACAGGAGATTGGGGATAGCCAACCAGACTTTGCCAGCACTTCCAGGACCCAATGGACAGAGAGTGCTACCAGGGCCACTTGGGCAGAGGAATCAGGGACCAGTGATGAGGAGAGCTCTTCCCCTTCCGCCACAGCATGTTATTCGCCCAGTCCAGAGAGGAGCCAGGACTGCAGCAGGGCGTGGTAGAGGTCAGGCTTACACTCTTACAGCAGAGGAGGCTGAGACTTCAGAGGAAGTGATAACAGGTAACATCAGAGTTCATTCAAAACCTGTTCTCGCTCTCTTCGATTCAGGTGCATCCCATTGTTATATCTCAGACCATTTTATGGCTTTGCATTCTATACCTGTTAAATCTTTAGACCACAAATGGGAGATTAGTACAGGGAATGGGGTAGTCATATCTTCTAGAGTTTGTACTGATTGTCCAGTAGAACTTTGTGATAAGATCTTGGCCATAGATATGATCGTACTAGACACCAAAGGGTACGACGTAATCTTAGGCATGACCTGGCTCAGTCAGTACCATGCAGTTATTGATTGTAGGGAGAAGAAAATTAATTTCAGAATCCCTCATCAACCGGAGTTCCAATTCAGTGGTGAAGTGAAGTCTACCAAGGGAAAGACACGGATGACTACTTCGGAGGTTCAGAAGCAGAAGGTACCGGTGTGGGATGAATTCCCAGGAGTGTTTGCTGAAATCTCAGGACTGCCACCTGAAAGGATGATCGAGTTCTCCATTGACACAGTTCCAGGAGCAGCTCCTATATCTAAGGCTCCGTACAGGATGGCACCGACGGAGTTAGAAATTCTGAAGAAGCAGCTGCAAGAATATTCAGACAGGGGATTGATTAGGCCAAGTACTTCACCATGGGGGGCTCCAGTACTGTTGGCAAACAAGAAGGATGGTGGTAAGAGGCTTTGTATTGATTATAGGGAATTGAACAAAGTTACCATCAAGAACAAGTATCCCTTACCCAGGATTGATGATCTGTTTGATCAGCTTCATGGAGCCCGTGTATTCTCTAAATTAGATTTACAGTCGGGTTACCATCAGCTGAGGGTGAAGAAAGAGGATATCCCAAAGACTGCATTCAGGACCCGTTATGGCCACTATGAGTTTCTAGTTATGCCTTTCGGAGTCACCAATGCCCCTTCAGTTTTCATGGATTTGATGAACCGAGTGTTCTCGCCCTATCTGGATCAGTTTGTTGTTGTTTTCATAGATGACATCCTGATCTATTCAAAGAACAACAGGGAGCATGCAGAACACTTGAGGATGGTGTTGCAGACTCTCCAGCAGGAGCAGCTTCATGCCAAGAGGAGCAAGTGTGAGTTCTGGTTGGACAGCATAGCCTTCCTTGGACACATGGTTTCAGCAGAAGGAATTTCAGTTGATCCCAGCAAAATCCAGGCAGTGAGAGATTGGCCGATTCCGAGGACGGTGACTGAGATTAAGAGTTTTCTTGGACTAGCCGGATATTACAGACGCTTTGTCCAGGATTTCTCTAGGATTGCAGCTCCATTGACTAAGCTCACCCGGAAAGGGGAAAGGTACATTTGGACAGAGGAGTGTACCGCAGCATTTGAGCAATTGAAGCAGAGGCTCATTTCAGCTCCAATCTTGAAGACTCCCTCAGGGAGAGGAGGGATGGTCATATTCAGTGATGCATCAGGAAAAGGCCTGGGATGTGTACTTATGCAACATGATCATGTTATAGCTTATGCATCTAGGCAACTGAAGACTCATGAGCGGAATTACCCAACTCATGACTTGGAGCTAGCAGCTGTTATCTTTGCCTTGAAGATTTGGAGGCATTATCTTCTGAGAGATAAAGTGTTGATATACACTGATCACAAGAGCCTCAAGTATATTTTCTCGCAGAAAGAGTTGAATATGAGGCAGAGGAGATGGCTTGAACTGATGGCGGACTATGATATTGACTTGCAATATCATCCAGGCAAGGTCAATACAGTTCCAGATGCACTGAGCAGGATGCCAGAGAATAGAGTGCTTGTCCAGCTCACTCAGCAGAAGGAGTTGATTCGAGACTTCATCAGTTTGGACTTGATGTTAGTTCGAAGGACTGAGAAGGCAGGACAGTTCATGACTTTGCAGATTCAGTCAACATTGATTGATGAGATCAGGGAAGCTCAGAAGGAAGATCCAGGTTACAGACATTCCGAGCTCAGGTAGAGGCTGGATTGAGGACTGATATCTGTATTCATCCAGATGGTGCCTTATATTTCGGTAGCAGGATTTGTGTTCCCCAAGGGGAAGTTAGACAGAAGATTTTGGCAGAAGCACACAGTTCAGCATATTCCATCCACCCAGGGGAAACAAGATGTATCAGGACTTGAAGAAGCAGTTTTTGTGGAATGCTATGAAGAGGGAGATAGCTCAGTTTGTAGCCAAGTGCCTGGTGTGCCAGCAGATAAAGATAGAGCATCAGAGGTCAGCTGGACTTCTACATCCTTTGCCAATACCCGAATGGAAGTGGGAGCACATCACTATGGATTTTGTCACGGCATTACCTCGTAGTCCCAAGGGTAACAATGCTGTGTGGGTCATCATTGATCGCCTCACCAAGTCAGCTCACTTCATACCATTCAGGGTAGGTCAGTCAACAGAGGTTCTGGCAGACAAGTACATGAGAGAGATAGTTCGTCTGCATGGAGTTCCAGTCAGTATTGTATCAGACAGAGACACAAGATTCAGATCTCATTTCTGGGAGAGTCTCCAAGAAAGTTGGGAACTCGTCTGAAATTCAGTACATCATATCATCCTCAGACAGACGGACAATCTGAGAGGACTATCCAGATTCTTGAAGATATGCTAAGGGCTGCATGATTGAATTCCAGGGATCATGGGAAGACCATCTTCATTGGCTGAATTTTCTTATAATAACAGTTACCAGGCAAGTATCAAGATGGCACCATTTGAAGCATTGTATGGAAGGAAGTGTAGGTCACCGATTTGTTGGGATGAAGTCGGTGAGAGGGGACTTTTGGGGCCAGAGATTCTGATTCAGACCACAGAGAAAGTCAGAATCATCAGAGACCACCTCAGGGCAGCACAGAGCCGTCAGAAGAGTTGGGCTGACACACAGAGAAGGCCATTGGAGTTCCAGGCAGGTGACCATGTTTTTTAAAGATATCACCTACCAAGGGAGTTATCCGTTCGGTACTCGTGGAAAGCTTAGTCCGAGGTACATCGGCCCATTCGAGATCTTGGACCGTGTGGGAGATGTATCGTACAGATTGGCTTTACCTCCATCTTTGGAGGGAGTGCACAATGTTTTCCACGTATCTCAGTTGAGGAAGTATGTAAAGGATGATAGTCATATTTTGGATCATTCCGAACTGGAACTGCAGCCAGATTTATCATATCAGGAGCAGCCGATGGCCATTTTGGATAAGAGTGTGAAGACACTGAAGAACAAGGCTATACCATTGGTATTGGTGTCTTGGAACAGACATGCACCGGGAGAAGCCACATGGGAACGAGAGGATGTTACCCGAGAGCGTTACCCTCAACTCTTCACATCTTGATTTGGTAAAAGCTCTTTCCTTCTTATTCTTTTCTACTGTTATCTTTCCCTATCCTTATCTATCTGTTACCTTTCCTGTTACCTTTCACCTTATGAAATTTCGAGGACGAAATTTTTGTAAGGTGGGTGGATTGTAATACCCCGTTTCCAGAATACGTACTTAGTTGCGTATTCAGCTTTTCGACCGTATTTTTCGATTTACTTCCTGTATTTGACCGATTTCACTTTCAAATATCATTTTCCAATATATTAGATTTTCTATGATTTTCTGGATTTTTCCTGAATTAAATAAATTTCTTCAAAACCGGTGTCGACCAGTGTCGCTGATCGATTCCTGATTTTTATTTTTCAAACGGTTAAGAATTTCTAGAAGAGTCTTTAGACCTTATTTCTTAGAATGATATTTCCTACTTAAATACTTTTTCTGAGAATTTTATGAATTTATGAAAATTTCAACGGAGTCGGTAAATTACTGATTCCGGGATTTTTAGTTTTAAAACTATAAAGTATTTCTTAAAAAAGATTTCACTATTAGTCTTCATATATTATTATTGATTTTTGGTAAAATTTGCGAGTCGTTCCGAGATACTTGAATTTCAGACGATTTCGGTATTTTCCGAAATGTTTTCCGCATACTTGATTTAAACCTAGGAATCCATGTTTTCAATATTTTCAAATTCCAAGTTAGAGTAAATATCTTCCTTTATGAATTTCTTTCCATTTTTCCTTTTCCTTTATTCCTCTTTCTCCACACCACAAATTTTTCCCATTTTTTCCAAAAATACAAATCTCTTCCAAAATTCCAACTCCACATAATCTCACCAACCCCATTTAATGCACCTCTCTCTCTCTCTCTCCCATGGCCGGCCAAGTGGCCAAGGAGAGGGACACCCATCCCCTCTCCCATTTTGCAATAAACCCCCTCACATTTACACTATTTACATCTCCTTTACAAAAATCAAATCCTATATAAACTTTCCTTTACAATTCTTTTCTCTTTTTTCTTCACTTCACCAAGAGATTAGCCCTCACCTCTTCCTTCTCCATCTCAAACTCAACCCTAACTCCAAGAACACCACAAGATCTTCACCTCTAGCTCAAGCAACTGATTTGGAGCTTGGATCGTAGCTCTTTTCGTCGCCAAGGATCACATAGGTGCCATTTGACCACACACTCTTCCCGGACTCGTAAAGCTTCAATCGACCTTTCCTAGTGAGTATATTTACTCACCAAGACTTGTAAACTCCTTTGTGTACTTGTGTTGACAAATCATGCACACTTGTGACATAAAAATCATATTTTTAGACCCTCAAACAAAACCCTAGAAATCTGTTCTGTTTGCTGTTTTCCCACGATTAGTCGACTAGACCTAGGGACTAGTCGACTAACCCACCTTAGTTGAAACGTAACATTTTCTGATTTCACAGTTTTAGTCGACTAGATCCTATTATTAGTCGACTTAGGACCCCTAGTCGACTACCCATTCCTCCTAGTCGACTCCTGTTTTCCTGAAATAAAACATCAACTCTCTGTATTACAGACTTAGTCGACTTAAGTATCCATTAGTCGACTAGTAGTTCCCTGTTAGTCGACTACCCTTACAACCCTAGTCGACTAACTTTCCCTGAAACAGAACCCAACTCTCTGTTTCCCAGTTTTAGTCGACTCATCCAGACTAGTAGTCGACTTAAGACCCCTAATAGTCGACTAACCCCTTCCACCTAGTCGACTAATTCTGACTGTTTGACTTAGTTGATTCTGTTCTGAATTTGGATTTTATTGTTGATACACGTGTGGGCATATTATTCTTGTTCTTGCTTCTTAACTGGTACTACATGACATGTTACTTGATAGACATTATCTCATATTACTTCATGACTTGTTATTACATATCATCGCTCCATAACTTGTTAAAATGTGAATATCACCACTTATCATGCCATCCCTTGAACCAAGCATGATACACTTGACTTTTGCATAAAATGGACCAACTTACACATGGGTCGGGGGAAAACATGCGGATATCGATATGTGTTCGTGTTTACAGTGGCTTTTAGGAATGTTGTGCAACTCATGTTCCGGTCTGACCTGTGGGCCTCCAGGGGACCGAGGGGAGTGCTTGCTCCCTCTATTACTGGTACCATCATGTTAAGGGCATACATAAGTCCCTCCTGTTTAGCCTAGCGGCTGGCTTCCGTCACCAAGCAACGGAACAATCCTGGACCGTTATCCCGGGCATGTACGGGGTCCACTGTAAACATAGTTCGTCGATACAACCGCTGTTTCCAATAACAACCTTGCTTTACTAGGATATGGATCTATGTGCTCTGGGACGCTGGGTCACATAGCTAGATATCACAGTAAGACAAGTAATAATAATAAGACGTCAACTGTAGATTTAATGTATTAGGACTTTATCTCTTCATGCTTTTCATACTTGTTAGCTGATATTCCTTATATTGTTTCATACTACTTATTCATGTCTCTTAGCCACTTGGCTGTAGTCCGTTTATTGTCTATATGTCTTGAC
The DNA here is from genome assembly GCA_038442645.1 of Agave tequilana. Taxonomy (NCBI): domain Eukaryota; kingdom Viridiplantae; phylum Streptophyta; class Magnoliopsida; order Asparagales; family Asparagaceae; genus Agave; species Agave tequilana. The sequence goes on from JAVJIF010017554.1 coordinate 83,573, forward strand.
TCCCTTGGATTTGCATATTCAGATTCCGAAGCTTGGACAGAAGTGGAGCCAACTGCTGAGGATCGAGCCTATCTTAGTGGGCAAGCTGACTAGTTCTTGTCCCTTCTGCCAGACTCCTCATTTTTGACTCACGGGATCTTCTTTCTACTCGTGAGCTTTTTGTATACATATTTGTATCTTGTTCTTTTGGACTTGGTTGTGATAAATGACACTTGTAAAGTGTAATAGTTATCATATCCTGTATAACTTTGTATATGTACTTTCTTGTTGGCATATGTATGATTACCACGCTTCGTTGAGTACTCTGATCTTTATTGTACTTTTATGCTTAGCGTATATACTTGGGGGCATCTTTTGACCTACGTATATACGTCGCAGTGACGTCCCCGTATCCGTGGAATCGGGGCGTTACACTCCATGTGTAAGGGTAAACCAATAATCTTCTTCTTAAATTGTTAAAAAGCTAACAACAAGTGATAGTGGAGGTAAATTTGTCCGTTTTAAAGCATTATGGGGTAATTGAGAAATTATGAAGATTTATAAGGTAATTTTAGAAATATGAAAGATTTGAGGGTATACATGAAAAGACCAATTAAAAAAACTAAGACAGAACAAACTCAATTTTTGATAAAAAGAAAAACTAACAACCATATTGAAAGATAAAAAAGATAAAACCAAATGATGATCAAAAAAATAGTAGAATAAAATTATAAAACAATAAATTAGATAAATAAAAATTAAAGAATGGGGGGGGGATCTCAAAAGTAGAAAAAAGAACAAATCTTAAAAAAATGAAAAATAAATATAAAATAAGTAAAATAGAATAAAGATTAAAACCATACTTGAAAAAAAAGAAAAAGTAGACTTGAATTAAAAAATTAATAGAAGAAATGTAGTAAATAAAAAATTGAAAAAGGAAGTAAAATATCTAATGGGAAAAGAAATAAATGATTGAGAAATTTTTTTAAAAAAACTTCAACGAGTAATTGTTGGTACTATGTGTCCTTACTATATTTTATACAAAACTATGGTAGGATATAAACTGGCTATAAATTTTCATATAACAATAATATATAGAATAATGTGAATTATAGGCAAGAAATCATCATATATACATGAGACAAATATTAATCCAAAACAAAACCAACTTGAGATATTTTTCTCACCTCCGTAATTTTTCTTTTTTGTGTTAAAGTATGAATAAAAAATGACCCATCTATAACCTTTGACAGACTTATAAACCAGCATTAAACAATAAAATGATAAACTTAAGAAAAATGACAAAAAAAAACAATCTTGAGTAAGTGTAAAAGGTCTAGAGTGATTTGGTTTGCTCCTGAAACAAAGGTTGCTTATAGAGTAGGGATCATCATGTGCAAAAGAATCAGTTTCAACACAAGCAAAGAAAGTCGTCGACAAAGTCAAGGAGGCTCGACTGGCCCAGACAACCTATGAAGAATGAAATGTAACATCCAAAATATCGAGAATAAAATAGCTAAAAGTATAGTAATATTGGTCAACTCAGATATATCGACTTTCTCGCTTCTTCTTCACTATAAAAAAAGAATTAAAAACTAGAAATAAAAATAAAGAAAAAAAAAAGAAAAATAATCATGAAAAAAATAAAATTTATAAAATAAGATACAAAGAATTTTAAGAAATAAAAATATAGAAAAAAGAATGTGTGAAAACGAAGAAGCGAAAAAAATTCAAAAAGAAAGCACACAAAAAAAAATGAAAAAAAAAGTAGAGCACAAAGTCAGTTAAAAGAAGAAAAAAATTGATTATAATAGGATAAAAAAACAATTAGAGAGGAAGAGTTTTCATACTTTGAGAGTTTCAATTTTGAAGCAAAAGAATAAATAAAGAGAGTTATAATTATATAGAACATTAGAAAATAAAGAGAGAAAGGAAAGATAGAGTTCTATAATTTGAGAATTTTAATTATGTATTATATAGTTTGAGAGTTTCACTTATATTTAGATAGAAAGAAATAAATAAAGAAATGGGGTTTCCATAATTTGAGAGTTTTAATAGAAAAAGTAGGTGATAGAATAAGAGGGCAGGGGGGTACAATTTGGTGATAGAATGAGAGGGGAGGATAGAATTTTGCACATGTTATATATTATTTGCTTTTAGAGTAGTTGTAGATTTCTTTTGATCTTTTCTTTTATCTAATTATGTACTGCTTTTTAATTGTTTTCCTTTTTCTTTCCTTTCACTTTCCCTATTCTATTATTCCACTAATTATTATTTCTTTCCTCTCAAATTTGTTCAAATTTTTGTCTTTGTTTTGTTTTTTATTTTTTTCTATAACTTTCTTTTCCTTTTTTATTAGTTCTTTGATTTTTCCTTTCATTTTTTCTTTGATTTCTCTTTTGGTTATTTCACTTCTAGTTTTTTTTATATATTTCTCCAAAGTTTAGCAATTTACTTACCAATTGTATGTATATATTGTTGGAATTGAAGAATATGAAAGGCGAATCTTCGAGATGAATTATGGCGAGATCCGTTGATCGAATCAACTGGATGATGGTTGGAGTGTGTTCTCCTTCCATTGGTGATGAACGTGGTATATTCACATGTTCAATTCCGACTTCGAATGAATGAGATATTCAAGTCCAAAGATTGCCTAATTCAAAGCCAAAACGGGACTAAAGGTAGCTTAAAGCATTTAGTCCCACATTGGCCGTGGGATGGAAGTTGTGGTGTATAAATAAAGAAAATTGAGAACAAAGGGCGTGCCCTTTGGGTACTTGGAGTTTTCGCGGCGCGAAAAGGAGGGAACTATGCACGTACATACGTGCGCGTCGCCGCTGGCGGCGGCAGCCGGTGCCGGTGCCGGGCCGGGTCGGGTCGGGCACGGGAGTCGGGCACGGGCTCGGGGGTTCAAATCTGAGTTCCTACCTGGCCTGGTTCTTTTTGAATCAGGTTCCAAGGACCCGCTCTTGTTGCGAACCTGTTGGACTGCCAACGGTTGCGCACCTGTTGGACAACCAAAGGTTGCGAAACAGTCCGCTCCGCGTCAACGGTTGCGACTGTTGGGCTGCCAACAGCACGTCTGCTGGACCAAAGGTTGCAACCTTTGGTTCGGGTTCAAACCTGTTGGCCCTCTCCTGGAAAGCTATATATAGCCCTCCATATTCTCAATTGAAACACACCAAGACAACAACAACTTCTCTTCTCTCTCTCTGAA
>JAVJIF010017555.1:0-106671 GCA_038442645.1 Agave tequilana
GGGATTGAAAAAATAGATTTTACGAGCAAACTATTAAATGGACAATATGCAAACAAGAAAAGATATAACAAATTTAAACTAAATCTCCTAACAAAAGGCTATAGTCTATATGCATGCAACTACCACGATAAATTTTTTTTAAAGGGAACATCTATGTTGTCGAAAAGTAAAACATAATATGCTAGTGTGGTTCAGCAAATACATCTAAATTAACTCGCAAACAGAGAAACTCCATCCTTTTTGTAAATATAACTGATAAAAGATTAAGTTAAAACACATCTAAGATGAAGTTTGAAATTGAACCAAATGTGGTGGGGGTTCGCACACCCGTTGGATCAGTTTCGACCTGTTCTCTACAAGAAAGACTCACTGCTTGATTTTTTTCGATTGAGAATGAGCTTTCCCTTGTGCTGTAAGTGGGGATAGAATCCTGGTTAATTTACTTCCTCTTTGCGGCTTAGATCTGAAGGCAGAAGGCAGCTTCAGATCTGCACGGGAAGAGCAACTGATGGTATTTTTTTTCTTTGAGAATATACAGATGATATTGTTGTTCATGTACTGCGACATTCGGCTTCAAATCCATACTGGAATAGCAGCATATGATGCTGTGTAGATGTTGCTGCAGACGCAGACTGCTTAAAATCTGTCCATTTTGCAGCTGATTTTCTTTTCCACTGACGATGGCTGTTGGAGATTATCTGATGGGATGATGGCAGTGGTTGGAGATGATTTGATGTGCTATGGTGGCTGTTGACAGATTTGATTTGATGATGGCACCTATTGAGATCTAATGAAATGATTGCACTCGAAGAAAGACGAGAAATGGAGAGGGTTGATAAGATTTAAGGTTAGGTTTTGTAGCTCACACCACATGTCAAGATGGCCTAACACTAATAGATTGCAAATCAACTTCTCCCCAAAAAATTTCAATTGACCTCCCACCCATTAAAGGAAAAAGTTCAAATATAGTAGAGTTGGGTCCGTGAATACCACATAAACTAATAAAACTAAATAAAAGGACGTAATTAAAATAGACCCACTCTAATACTGCACATGCAAATAGGTAAAAAAACAACAGGTATAAAACACATAACAAGTGCCACGTGCAAAATGCATAAAACAAGAAAAGCGTTCTACTCTGCTTATGCCATGTTCCTCTAGGTTAGAATCTAGTTGTGTTTTGATTTCCGTCAACCCTCCCTTGCTTGGACAATTAAACCTCAGGTAAAGGAAGGCAATGTCACTTGTCAAGCAAATCCTCATCGAGCTGGTCTTGCTTCTCAACCTGAAACCATGAGCAATTTTGTATTTGTCTTTCCAAGCCAGCACACTCGGTATTGCTGGTCACCTTCATAGGACATTGACACAATCTTATCTTCTAAAATGTCTTGATTCTCTTTACTCATACATATCCATGGTGGCAGTGGCAGTGAGGGTGGTACGACATGGCTCAATGACCTTGCAGGAGATTGTAAGACATCTGGAACAGTAGTTGAATAATCAACTAGCTCAGATATTTGACCAAATTGCACAATGTCAAATCCTCCACCTTGAGTACTGGGCTAAGTACCCAATTATCACGGTATATCACGCTTAGGTATTTTTCCTAATCTTTTGCAGAACTCGACGTGGACTTGTTCGGTAAGTATGCAATTTCTTCACAGTTCCTTGAGGGAATCTCTAAGATCGAATGCCATTCACCACCTTGTCAGCTATCATAGACTATAAGACTCTTCTATGAATGTGTCTTGTAAAGTGATAAAAGTGATTGTTTACGGATATCTCACGATGAATTTCAGAATGCCATGATGCCAATGTTGTACAAGAAATTAGCAGATCACTTGGCCTAGACCTCATGGCTTGAGGAAGAAAGTCTACAGGCTAACCAGTCAAATCTCAAATGTAACTCAAGCTAGCAAAACCTGTAAGATGAGACACCAAGTACACATGTGATCACTCAAAAGACTTCTTAATTGAACCTAAGCTCTGATTATATAGAAACTTAAGTTTGTCCATCTGTGTGGATGGTTAGCAGTGAAAACTACTGGGTATATTGAGTTTCCTCCAGCAGACGTGACTTATAAACTTAACTATCTCTATGAGAGGAGTCGTAGAAAAACTATGCAGTTACACTATGTCACACATTAATAGATTAGCTATATGTGATGCATCAAGAGTCCTGTTGCAAGGAATGAAGATTGCAAGGTCTTAAATATTGGATATCGAGTTCGCGTTACATGGGGGGCTTCATATCAAATAGTGGTTAGCAGACAATATATTAAGGACATGGTATCAATATCTAGTTTTCTTATTGGGCATCACACACACACAAAACACAAATATATAGAGTTGAGCTAGGCCGCTATCTATAGTATTTGGGATGCAAATATTGTCACTTCAAATTTAAAAATAGGCAACCCTAATGGAAAAGCCACATTGCTAGATGTGAGCTAATACCCATTAACTATCTAATAACCAAATCCAAAAAAAATTCAACGTGTCTTACCCATGAATTGACTTTTGACAAGATAAACATTTTACATTCAGCGTAGAATTGATTATTTTTTCCTTATTAGATACATGAGTATAACATGTTGAAATTTCTCGAAATCTATTTTTCGGTAGTTATTGGGTGTTAGATCACATCTATTAGTGTATATTTTTTATTAGATTTTCCCATTTAAAAATTGGGTTTTATTTGTATCCCAAATACTACCATTGGAGCCTAGTTCTCTCCCTCTCTCTCGCGCGCGCACACACACACACACATATAGATAGACTTGTGTAGTTCCGAAAGGATTCAAACCCGAATCTTCCCATTCAATACCAACATTCAACATTTAAATACAAGATCCACTCCATTACAGTTGATCTATATTATTTAAAGTAACTAAAAAATAAAAAATCAAGTGTTTTGAATACTTTTTACTTATCCATCAAGTAGCGCAAAATGGATGGCCGAAAGTAGTAAGTTGGTTAGATCTATATCTTTAGACATACAAATTCTCGATCCGGCCATTTGATCATGACCTAAACAATTAAAAATCCCTACAAACCAATTTTTGTTAGATTTCAGATGTTCTACACCATTAAACTAACCAACTCACTACTTAGGCCTCCATTTTCCCTACTTGATGCATGAGCAAAATGTATTTAAAATACTAGATTTTTTATTTATAGATACTTGAAATAATATAGATCAACTTCAACGGTATGAATCTTGTATTCAGATGATGTATGGTTGAATTTGAGTAGAAGGATTCAGGCTCGAATCCTTCTGGAACTACACTAAGTCTATCTCTCTCTCTCTCTCTATATATATATATATATATATATATATATATATATATATATATATATATATATAGAGAGAGAGAGAGAGAGAGAGAGAGAGAGAGAGAGAGAGAGACTTGTGTCCTTCCGAAAGGATTTGAAGCCGAATCCTTCCCACTCAAATATCAACATTCGAATACAAGATCCACTATGTTGAAGTTGATCTATATTATTTTAAGTATGTATAAACTAAAAATCAAGTGTTTTGAATACTTCTTGCCTATGCATCAAATAGGGGAAAAACATATGGCTTAAATAGTAAGTTGGTTAGTTTAACGGTGTAGAACATTTGAAACCTCATAAAAATTGGTTTGTATGGGTTTTTAAATGTTTAGATCATAGTCAAATGGCCAGATCGAGAATTTGTATGTCTAAAAACATAGATCTAACCAACTCACTACTTTTGGCCGTCCATTTTGCACTGCTTGATGGATGGACAAAAAGTATCGAAAACACTTGATTGTTGGTTTATAAATACTTGAAATAATATATTTCAACTTCAACGGAATGGATCTTGTATTCGAATGTCGGAGGGTTGTATTTGAGTTGGAAAATTCGGGCTCAAATCCTTTTGGAAGGGCTCAAATACTTTTGGAAGAATTCGGGGTTATATATATATATATATATATATATATATATATATATATATATAATATATATATATATATATATATAGAGATAGACTTGTATCCTTTCAAAAGGATTTGATTCCGGATCCTTCCCACTCAAATTCAACCCTCCAACATTCGAATACAAGATCCACTCCGTTGAAGTTGATCTATACTATTTCAAGTATCTATAAACCAAAAATCAAGTGTTTTTTAAATACTTTTGCCCATCCATCAAGCGACACAAAATGGACGGCCGAAAGTAGTGAGTTGGTTAGATCTATGTCTTTAGACATACAAATTCTCGATCCGGCTATTTCATTATGATCTAAACATTTAAAAACCCTATAAACTAATTTTTGTTAGATTTCAAATGTTCTACACCGTTAAACTAACCAACTCACTATTTAGGCCGTCCGTTTTTCCCCTACTTGATGGATGGGCAAAAAGTATTTAAAACATTTGATTTTTGGTTTATAGATACTTGAAATAGTATAGATGAACTTCAACGGAGTGGATCTTGTATTCAAATGTTGGAGGGTTGAATTTGAGTGGGAAGGATTCGGGATCAAATCCTTTTGAAAGGATACAAGTCTATATATATATATATATATATATATATATATATATATATATATATATATATATATATATATATATATATATATATATATATATATATATCAACACCAATGTAGTGTTTGAGAACAAATTTGTGCTCCTAAATAAACTCAACCCACTTAACATGTTAGTATCCTTTCATTTTATTGGAGTTCACATATGATAGGGCCTCATGATCTGAAAATAATATGAACTCTTTGGCAGAAAGTAATGATGCTAATATCTTAGACTCTGAATTACCACATGAAACTTACGGCCATAGTTAGATTATATTATTCGAGCCTTATTTGAGTTCTCATAAGGAAAGTGATTGAATGACCTTGCATCACACTTCACCTATACCTACATCTGAGGCATCACAAGTTACCTAAAAAACCTTTGAGAAGTCACAAAGCTGAAGGCGTAATGTAGTGGTTGGGTTCTCCTTGATCTCCTCAAATGCCCTAGTAGTAGACTTAGCTGGCACATACTTTTTTTTTTCTTTAGGCAACTGGTGATGGGAGACATCATGTAATAGACACCCTGACAAACCTCTAATAAAATATCGGGACTCACCAGTAGTAGAGATTCAGTTTTAACAAAGTTAGTATGTTGCTACTCTATTTTTTTAAATCATAAACAGTGGATGTCATAAAAACATAGTTCACTGTTTAAAATCTCCGTATGAGTATCGGCCAATGAGTTTTAGTATCACTTTCGGCAATGGCAGGTGTTAATTTCGTTCATATCATCCATATTATCACTTTCGGCGATGGCAGGTGTTAATTTCGTTCATATCATCCATATTGGCAATATCGCTCATGATATCGGTTGATGTTATATGGTTAATATCGTATAAGATACCAACCTGATATGATATTGATGATATATCTTAGAATCAACAGATAATTGGCAACCTGGCACAGTTCTTCAAATTGACATGTTTGACATGTAAATTTTTATGAAGAATCTCCAAAACCTGAATCAAATAAAGAAGATGCTTTTATTGGCTTTCACTGACAATGCCATCAAAATAGATGATCATGAATCAGCATAAGTGAGGACATAATACCCTTGTCATCAATCTCATAAATGTTTTAGGTCTATTAGATAGTCTAAATAACATCACAAGCCACTCACAGAATTCGTCCTTAGCCTTTGGGTGGTCTTCCACTTGTTTGTTTCTCAGATGCAAATTTGATTGTACCCGCCACGAAGATCTGTCTTTGAGCAGGAGCTTGTTCACCATCATATCTAATTAGTCATCAGCCTAGGAATGGATACTTAATTATTATCTTATTGATAGATCTTCTATCTAAGCACATTCTCTAGCTGCCATCACCTTAAGTGTGAGTAATGTGGAACTGCACAAGAAGTGAGGCATTTCAAAAAAAGCTTTTTCCTAAATAACTCATCAATCTATTTTTTCAGCTCTACATTACGTCCTGGATTCGTTCTATAATGTGGAAAATTAGGTAACATGGTCCTTGGCACAAGATTTATCATACTAAGTACCTCTTGAGATTGAGTTTCTTGGATAACTCGTGTCATGACATCACTATTAACTGAAAGAAACTGAATGACCTCAAGATGGAATAGAAAGGACCCACTAGCTGACTCATCTATGATAGGAACTAAAACATTACGATTCCATCCTTTTCACCCTCCTTTTCAAATTGTTTGTTGCTCACGATATAAAGGGACTTCTTACCTGCATTTGATTTGCCTAACTCTTTTTATTGCCCGATTTAGCTCTCTTTGGGTTTCACAAGAGTTCTTCTTACCATTGAACTTGAAAAATGAGTTCCTCAAAGTTAGTCAGGGGTTAAAGTTATATAGCTAAGGTGGTTCTAATAAAACATTCGTGATATCCATAGGCAAGACGTTAGACCAAATGCGTTGTTTATAACTTGAGATTTGAATAAGGACTAAGCATCTGGAAAACCAACAAAGAGGTCTTGTCTACCCAAGCGACCTTCCAAGCGACCATATACCGCTGTTAAGGATCAACCTTTAAACTCATCTTCTCTAAGACCTCGCTAAGACTGTCTTGGAGGTCAATTCATAATACTATTTCTGTCAATTTACAAAATTTATCCAAAATGATGCTGAAATGGAAACTGTTAGTCCTCGAATCCTTCTTGCCTGAATGTGTGATGATCATACACCTCATGGTATGCACTAGAGGAGCCGTGCTCGCTAATTCCTTTGACGTCACTAGCACCCTCTTAGGAGCATAGATATCCTCACTGCCTGAGTCAACTTAAATACATTATGTTTCCACGTGTAAGCTCCTCTTGGGGCATTCATAAGCACAATGACCACGCCAATGGTAGTTGTAATGCTTGACATTAGTACTTTTCCTTGCTTGGACGGCTCAGCAACTTTAAACTTCCCTTTCAGGTTTTTAGAGGCAGTGTAAAAGATAATAGCTTATATTACCTTTTAGGTCTTTCCGAGGCTGTGGCAAAAGAAATGGCTTTATATTAGATTATTGCTTAGGATGCTCCTAGCTTTAGAGGAAACTTTTTGAACCCAGACATCTTTAAATATTACTCAACATTAGAGTCAACTTGTAATCTTGGTCAAGAAGCTCTGAGCATGAGGGAGCTTCTCACTCTAATGTATGATCTTAATCCAGAACAAAACCTTGGAAGGGTAAAATGGTATGATGGTGCTCTTTATTCACAGCATAACGGCCCATCAGATTACTATGTTCGTATACTGGTGTACATGGAAGCTATCCTTACAAATTGTAGACAACTAGTCAGGCTATTAAAATTGAAACACAAAAGACTCAAGAAAATAGGCCCACTTTAACACTACGCATGCCAAACATGTAAACAAGCAACATATGCAAAAGGAAAAAACACATAAACAAGCAAAAGACTGGTTCTTATGCCATGTTTCTGTGATAGAATCTAGCATTGTTGTGATCTCCATCAAAAGGTAGTCCAAAGTGTTTCTAAATTGGAGTTAGGCATGTTATGAGATTTATGGAATACTGGTGCCTGTTTGACATTAATGTGAGTGATAGTGTTGTGTAATAATGCATTATCTTTTGCCCATTAAACGGCTAGTGGCCTGGTTGATTCAAACCATAGTTTCTAGAATCCTTGTAATTGTTAATCATATATGTGGCATATTCTGTTATGTCTTAAATAATAAATTGACACGTCTTTGTTCTGTTCCTAAGGTTAGGAGATCTCTCTTACAGCGTACTTTTACATATTATGTACCTTTTTCTGGCCTCAATATCATTACACATACTGCTGTCATATATTCCATATTTTGTTCTTTCACGCCAATAAGGAGGCTACTTATGATGTTATTTATGCAGCTTTTCAAAATTCAGTTGACATAGATCAAGCTATGTCATTATCGTGCAAGTTATGCAGCATATTGGTTATGTTACCAGGTAATTCTCTTACTCATTAGAACATTCATGAGGTTATGGTGTTAGTAAAACTTTCTGAAGTTTTGATGTTGGTAACACTGTTAAAACACATTCATCTTGATCTTTCTCATCATCAAGAACTAAGTATTCTTTGTGTAACTTATGAATTTCAGAGCATACCTTCAATAAGAAATTTCTGTGGTTTTCCTTGATATTGAGACATGTAGCAGAATCTTCCTTTTCTATGCAGCCTATTTTCTTGGTGCATAATAGTTCCTTCACCCACAAATGACAGTAGTGGAGGGTTTTTCTACACAGCTGGATTTCATTCATCAATTCATCAATCTTGTAAACAAACCATTAATGTTATTTTTCATGGCTACTGTGCAGTCTACTTTCATGTTATTATTTGGGGAGGTAGTTGGTTTATAGGGATTCATTAGTTTCCCTATAATTGGATTTCTGATGGAGATTATAATTATAAATTAATTATTATGTTATTAGGTGTTTTTTAATTTTCAATAATTAGAGTATCTTGATTATCAAGTTTTGTTTAGTTTTTCTAGTTTGTATTAAATGCCTAGGGGTGGCAGGTTGGTCGGGTCGGGTCGACCCGACCCGACTACTGCTCGACCCGTATAATAATCGGGTCGGGTCGACCCGATCCGATTATTATACGGGTCAAAAGTTCAAACCCAAACCTGATCCAGACTTAGTCGGGTCGACCTGACCCGACCCGTTTGACCCTATTATTAAACCTTAAATACAATTTCTTTACACCATATTACCAAATTGTTGGGTGGTATAGTTGGTTATCACATTAAACTCACACACTAGAGGTCACAGGTTCGAAACTGGGCTCACGCATATTTTTTGATAATTTAATTTTGGCGAAGGGAAGGAGACGGTGGGTGGCGGCAGAGGAGATTGAGGGGAGGAGGCCGAGAAGGAGAGAGAATAATCCGGTCTGGCGAGTCAAGTGGGTTCGGGTCGACCCGACCCGTTTAATAATCTGGTCAGACGGGTCGACCTGATTACAATCCAAACCCGATTAGCCCAAACCCAAACCCGGTAACTCCGGGTTGGGTCGGGTCGGGTCTGGCAGGTCGCGACCAGCCTGCCACCCCTATAAATGCCTATCTCTAAATAAGCCTTTTTGTTTTCATTATGGAAGAGACTTGTTTTATGAAAATACAAGTTATCAGTCTCTCTAATTTCTTTCTTCTCTCTAAATTCTCCCTTCTCCTTGTTTTGTCTCAGTTGTACATAAAGTGGTATCAGAGCCTCATTCATTTCCTCTGCCTTCAATCTATATTTTTTCCGCCACTTAAATTCCCAAAAAAGAAAAAGTAAACCCTAGCTCTGTGGTTCTTGCAGATGTAAAGAAAAGCCCACTGGTTCAAAATTCCCAAAATTCCCCCAAAATCCCCAATAATTCCCCATCACTGTTCATTTTTTCCTCAGAAAACCCTAACCCTAACCCTATGCTCCGCCACCCTCATTTGACCACCACTGCATGTCTCTAACATTGACAACACCTCCTCAACTTCTCTTTTTTTTGTCTTCGATTGACACCGCAAGCCCTAATTTCTCCCCTTAGCCTTCGTGCCGGCCTCATCATCACCTAGATCTTCGACGCCGATCACTTCTCGCTTCGACGCTACTTCGCTTCCCTACTCCTTCGTCTTCATTTGCAACCTCGAGATCGCAGACCATCACCTCGCCACCGTCGGCCTCCGACTGCAACCATCATTTTGCCTTCGCCACATCCCTTTGCCTATGACGCCACCATCTACACGTCCATCATCTAAGAATTATTTCAGTTCAGGCTGAGATCTGATCCATAGCAGACCCGAGGCGCCTGCAACTCGGATTCGACCCGTTTGTAACCTAGCCGATCTGCTGCCTACTCGTCAACCCGACCCAGTTAACATTACAGATCCGATCCACTGCACTTGTAAAACTAGACCTGTTATCACCTATTTTCCATCGAGACTGACTTTCTCTGGTTCAGTCCTTCCTCAGTCAGCCATCATCGCCGAGCCATCTCCTGAAACTCACGTCGGTTAAAGTTTGATAATAAATTTTCTTAAATTGATTATTATGCTTTTAAAATTATTTCTTTGGCTCTTAATTAAATTAGCAAAGGATTTTGGTTTATTTTTTTGTTTGTTTTCTTTCATATTTCATTCATAAAAATTATTTTAGTTATCATAATTTCTTTTCTTTCCATCCAATATTTTTTATTGCACTTTTAATATAATCTTTTTTATTTAAATTTTTTACTTTTATTATGTGCATCCTAATTTAATTTATTTTCTCATTATATAATGTAATTTGAGTTTATTTCAGCATTATTTTGTTTTTTCTAATATGACTGTTAAACAGCTTGAAGAACTTTTTGTTATTTTAGAAGACCATTAAACTAAATCTAAGGAACATAAAAAACAAACATCAAAAGCAAACAAACACTAAACTTTACCAAATTACTGCCACTTTAATTCCTTGCTACAAAGTAGGACAATCTCGCTCAGGACTTTGTACAAAAGTGTTGCCACTCAGGAAAAAGATAAAATCCATCCTATAACTACTGTCTCACAAAATAATGGTAATCTACTTTTTTCTAATATCGTTCGGCCACCACTTTTGGATTGTAACCTATCATACTTGTTAGTACTTGTAGGCACATCCAATATTTCTCATACAGTAGTTGATGATGTCTTGTTGACATTTACGCTGCAACTGGTCATATTTTCTCACCTCGTCCAACACAGTACACAAGGCCCATAGCACATAAAGTTAGACAATCTAACTTTTAGCCTCACTATGACGTACCCAAAAACAATCACACAGATGATTTAGTTAGGAAAGTTAAGCTAGATGTTCCCGAGTTTGATGTAGGTTAGAGTTCACTGTCTTCCTTGATTGGTTGAATAAGATGGATCAATATTTTGAGTGATACGACATGTCTGATGCTTAATGTATTAATACGACTAGGATTAAGTTAGTGGGCAGTGCAAAGTATTTTGAAAAACAATTGTGCATGATGTTGACCTTAGGCGTCGTCCACCAATTTTATTATAGGATAAAATGAGAGATACTGAATGAAAAATATGTTCCAGCCTACTACCGAATGATTTGTTTGATTAATTCCTTAACCTTAGGCAACACACCTTCACTGTCACTGAATACATGTCCCAATTTGAGATGTTACGATGTGAGGTTGATGAAAAGCAAAGACTTTTTGTGTCTAGGTCTGTTAATATCAAGCGCGAGGTTAAGGTCCACCTACTCTATTTCTTAGATGTCGCATATCAAAAAGTTTTAGACTAGAAGTATCTTCGTGTCGTTCCTAGGCATGTGTCTTTCAATCCCGATATTCGTCCAAGTCTCCCAAGTACCTTTCCTAGGTCTGATCCTAGTACCCAACATTCAACACTACATCACCATCAGGGTTTACTCCTAGTGCCTATCCACTAGCTTGGCTAATACTACGTCACTTGCTTCATTTACTGTTGTCCCTTTCACATCCCAAATCGAGTATCACCATTGTCATGCCAAAGGTCATATAGATTCTCGTTGTCCACGTGCTTTAATTATTGATTGTGAGGATGATAGGTTGCTCGAGGATATTGATGAACTTTGTGATAGGCCCCTGAGCTCGATTATGACGAGGACCTTTCTGTGGTGTATGAGGATAATTTTCTCCTTGAGTGATGAGATGTATTTCGTCCACCCCAATAAGAGTAATTCATGAAAACACTCTAGTATTTTTCACACTTCTATTCCTATAAAGAGAAAATCATTTAAGCTAGTCATTGATGGAGGTAGTTCTGTGAACTTGGTTTCTAAGTCTGATGTTGATAGATTTGCCTTTAAGGCAAAAGGACATCCTCATCCATTTATGATAGTTTGGCAGATAAGACTTTCTTACCTGTTGTGGTACGATGTCTAGTCACTCTTAAGATAAGACTATATTCTGAGGACATCGATTGTGCAATATTCCTATGAATGTCACTCATCTTTTACTAAATCGTCCTTATTTGTATGATAATGTTGTGAAATATTGCGATTGTAATATTACATATAAATTCACACATGATAAAAAGAGCTTTCTTTTGAGACCAGCAAAGCGAGTTGCTGGCACCCGTCTTGTAGCTAATTCATCTGCCAATAATACTCTAACCCGACTCTAAATCTTGACCCACAAACATTTTGAGAAAGTGTCGAGTCTGGGTTTGTGTGCCTTATAGTAGTGCAAATAGTTTCACCATGTCTCTGGGCTTTCATTCGCTCATTTTCCTGATGTCTTCTGTCTGTTAGATTAGTTTAGGGATACTATACTTGATAAGTTACCTAACGAGATGCCACCTCTTAGGGACAACCATCATGCTATTGACTTAGTTCCAGGTTCACAGTTGCCTAATCTTCATCATTATAAGATGAATTCTATAGAAAAAGCTGAGTTGAATAGACTGCTTGAAGGTCTTTTGGAGAAAGATTTTATTCGTTATAGTCTTAGTCCTTGTCCTTGTGTTGTTCCTATTTTGTTAACTTCTAAAAAATATGGATCTTTGAAATTATGTGTAGATAATCGAGCTATTAACAAAATCACAGTCAAGTATAAGTTCCTATTCCTAGACTCGAGGATATGGTAGCTATCTGGTGCCAAATGGTTTTCTAAGATTAATCTGCATAGTGGATACCATCAGATTAGAATTTACCCTGGACTTTATGAGTGGTTAGTAACTTCTTTTGAAATGTCTAATTCCCCTAACACCTTCATGAGAGTACTGATGCATGTCTTACGATCTTTTATAGGTAAGTTTGTTGTTGTGTACTTTGATGACATACTGATTTACAAGAAAACTACGAAGAACATTTAGCTCACCTTCGTAAGGCTTTCTTGACTCTTCGTGCTAAAGTTGTATGCAAACTTTAAGAAATGCTCTTTCATGCAAATCAAGTATTGTTCTTAGGTTTCATTGTGTCTGTCCAAAGAATTTCTGTTGATCCTGATAAGCTTAAAGCCATAAAAGTGACCAGAGCCTAAGACATTGTTGGAGCCTGTAGTTTTCATGGTCATTCTATTGGAGATCATTAAGGGATTCAGTACCATTACCACCTCGATTACTGAGCGCTTAAAGTTAGAAACTTTTAAGTGGACCCTTACTGCACAAAAAGCCTACTTAGACATTAAGTAGAAAATGATTGAAGCTCCTATGTTACGACATCTTGATCTTTCTAAGATTTTTGAAGTAGCTTGTGTTTCTTCAGGCATGGGAATTAGAGGTATTTTCGATCAAGATAGTAACCTTGTTGCTTACTTTAGTGAAAAACTCAATGAGACTAAACAATGATATTCCACTATGATAAAGAGTTTTATGCAGTATTGCAATCTCTCCATCATTGGTATTATTATCTGTTGCTAAAGAGTTTGTTCTACATTCTGACCATTAAGCCTTTCATTACCTTCATTTCGAGAGTCAGTTGAGCTCTAGACATGTTAAGTGAGTTGAGTTTCTTCAAGATTATACCTTTATCTCAAACATCGTTCTGGGATAGACAATAAGGTTGCTGATGCTCTTAGTCGTGTTATCACCCTTTATACTCCATGCAAAATTTTGTGGTAGAATTTGAGCACTTTAAGGATGAGTACCCTCAATGTCCAGATTTTGGTATCATTTATAAAGAGTTCTTAGATAACTCTAATCCAATACAAGGTGATTTTCTTATTAGGGAGGGATATCTTTTTAGAGGTGTTAAGTTGTGTATTCCTCGTTTTCACTTAGAAATTTCTTAGTTTGAGAATTACATGTTAGAGGTTTAGTTGAACATTTTGGTCAAGATATAACCATTACTTTGGTAGAAGATAAGTTTTATTGGCCTTTATTGAAGAGAGATTGCCCGCATTGTCTCCTAGTGTCACACTTGTCAATTATGTAAGCCTAAAAAACAAAATACTGGTTTATACACACCCCTTCTTGTTTCACAGGCACCTTGGAGTGATCTTAGCATGGAATTTGTCCAAGGATTGACCAAAACTACGTGAAAATATGATTATATTTTTGTTATTGTGGATAAATTTTTGCTTACTTCATCCCTTGTTCTTGAAGTACTTATGCTTCACATATGACTAAACTGCTTTTTAAGGAGATTGTTAGGTTACATGGCCTTCCAACTACGATCATGTCTGATAGGAAAGTTACGTTTGTTAGTTACTTTCAGAAAACTCTTTGGAAGTTGTTTGGGACTACATTGAAGTATTCTTCTGCTTTTCAACCTCAAGCTGATAGTCAAACTGAAGTTGTTAACCGTAGTTTAGGTCATTTGCTTCAATTATTAGTTGGAGAAAAGTCGAAAAATTGGGACCTTATTTTGCCACATGTTGAGTTTGCGTACAATAATTTTGTTAACAGGTTGACATGTCAGTTTTTTTTGAGATTGTTCATCCTCCCCCGCCAACCCATTGATCTTCTTTTTTTGCTTATTGATTATCGACCACCTGATTATGCCCAATTTTTTGCTGAACATATTCATAATTTGCTTACTGAGATTAGACGAAAAGTAATTTAATTAATGATATTTATAACTTGCTTCTGATGCACATCGTAGGCATAGAGAATTTAATGAAAGGAATTATGTTATGGTTCACATTTGTTCTAAACGTTATCCTAAACATGCTAGTAAATAATTACATACCTGAACCATTGGGTCTTACCCTATTCTTTGTAAGCTTGGATCCAATGCTTATTTAATTGATTTGTTATCAAATATTTCTATTAATCTAGTTTTCAATGGGACAGATTTATTCCCTTACCGAGACACATTCGAGCCTCCTGTTTTGCCTTCTTTTTCTGCAAGCGTGTCTTTTACTTTGTTTCTTTTTGTGCTCCTTTCACTGCTTTAAAACCGTCAGATGAGATTCTTGTTGTGTTGGCTGATGAGTTTGTTATTTCACATTCTGGTGATTATTTGTCGCTTCCTTGTTCGATGGAAAAATCGTCTCTCTACTAATGAGCCTTGCATTACTAAAGAACTCCATCACCTTGCTCCTGGCGTCTTGGAGGGTTATTTACAGTTTACCTCGTCGTAGACGAGTACTTTTCATTCGGGGGGAAGTGATGGTCATAATTTGTAATTATTTCTTATGTTATTTATTTATTATTTTATTAAGTGTTATTTAATTTTAGGTAATTAGAGTTTCTTAAGCATTTTGTGTTAAATGCGTATATATAAATAGGCTTCTTTGTTTTCATTGTGGAAGAGATTTGTTCTATAAAAATACAGATTATCAGACTTTTTATCTCTAATTATACTGACTGTTCTCTCTCTAAATTCTTCTCTCTTCTTTCTTTTCTTTTTCTCATTCTACATCAACCTTGTTGTCACTCACTTCTCAAACCATTCTTAAAGAGGTCAAACTTTCATGCCTTGTGAGTTAGCAAGAATTATCCTCTTATCATTGCTAACTCTTGCCAACCAGGTGGTTTTTGGCAAGATTTAGAGCTATGGATAGTTGTCTTGGAATAGAACATTTGAGGCCCGTTTTGAAAAGTAGCTAATTCAAGCTTGGAGTTGAAATTAGCCACACAAGGCCTGACCAAATAGCTAGACCACAGGGAATGACATTTATGCCCGCAATCACATGGAGAGCTCTTTCAAACCCAAATAGAAAGCAACAAAGACAGAAGGGGGAAAAGGGAGGGCGGCAGTCACCAAAGGGAAGCTGATGTGGGGATCACTAGAGGTGGAGACGGAGTGGGCGACGAGGAGTTCGGATTGTTCTGTGAGACGGTATCCCGTGGGACGTGGGTGGGCGAGCGACGATGAGGAGAGGCCAGTAGCAATGGGCCGAGGGCGAAAGATAAGTCTGGTTTAAAATGACGGCCTCAAATTTTTGATGAGAATTGAAAGGAGATTTAGGAGGGGGGATTCTGTTGCTGGTTTTTTTTAAAAGAAATTTGTAAATTTAAGAGGAAGAAGGTGAAGTAAATCTTTTTCTAGGATTTTCAATTAGAATACTGTCAAGAGCAAGAAGAACTTTGAGATTTGATTTTTGAATTTTTCCTTTGCTTTTTTTTTTTGAAATCGTGTAATGAGGGCAAAGTAGTTTTTTGAAATCATGTAATGAGGGCAAAGTAGATTACATTTGAGGGTTTTGAAAATTTTGAAAAAGGAAGAAATTGAAATTTTGAGTTTTTTGGATTTTTTAGGAGGAAGGAGATGAAATTTGTTTCTCGAAAAATTGTTAGGAATTTTTCCTAAAAGAACTTTAAAATTCTTTTAGAGGTGAATGAACATTTTAGACAAAAAAATGAAAATTATTCATCAAATGAGAAAATTTTAAAATGATATATTTTCTATTAGATAAATTGAAAAAATTTCGCTGTACTATTATATATGAAACAAAAGCAATGTCTGAATATCATGATTAATAGTATTAAATTTCATACATAAAATTCTTCTCCAAATACACATTTTGAATTATCACTTTTTTTTGTAGTTACCTACCCCCCCCCCAAAGCTCATAAAAAAGTTTTTGAACCTAAATATTTCCTTTATTGTGAGTTTTAGGTAATTTTGTTTTAGTAGAGGAAGGAGAAGGTACCACATTATTAATTTTTTATTAAAAAATTATTTTCAAATTGAAATTAAAGAATGTCATCTAATATTTTATTTTGAAATATTAAAATTTCCAAGTTAAGCCCTTTATCATTATATATGAAATCTGTGGGAAGTTTTCTAACAAATTTTGTGGATTTTAGAAGTTACAGTTTACTTAAAAAAATTCATATTTTTGAAATTTCAAAATTACTAAATAGATTAGTAAATTCCATATGAAAATCGCTAAAAAACCAAAAAGAAAATGCTATTATGTTAATCATATTACTTAATAAAGTAATATCAGTTTTGTCTTATATATTGTAATTTATAATTTTTTTCATGTATACAGCTTAATCCATGTCACCTCTTTTATTAAATATCAAATCTTTACTTTTTAAATAGAATTTATTGTATAATGCCAATAGTTAAGGGGTAAAATCGTCCACTACTCAAAAAAGTCAAAATCATCATACTTAACTCTTCCCAATTCTCTAAACAACTTTCTAAAGTTACTATTCACAACTCTTAATCTTGACTTCCAAACAATCAAAAAAATACTATTTCTTAACTTTTCTATTTCTCTTCTCCCAATGCACTAAATCCTAATTTCTAACTTCACTTGCCAAACACCGCCTTAGAGTGTTTCATCTGCATGATATTGCCTAACCAATTCTTTATCTACAAACTATGTTGGGTCTTTCCTTCCGGTCCTTTTATTATAATCAACCAAAATAGAGTTTCTTTATATTGGAACCTATTGATCAATATCTTTGATGCGAACATCAAGCCACGTGCATGGCGCATGTATCACTAATGGAGAAGACGTATTGTTTCAGTATTCTAGTAGGTACAGAATTCTATTTATTTTTAGTTTCTTCATTTTGTTTTTGTTTAATCTCTAAAATTTGGAGTAATTCTATTTTGATTAGGAGTTTTAGTTGTATTCATATTTTGTAAAGGCTATAAAATGTCTCTTGTGTCAAACAATATTATGCAATGAATTATATGATAAAACTTCCTTCAAAATTGTGTGAGTTTGACCTCTTTACAATTTCTCTCTTTGTGTGTGAAGCCCTTAAAGAAACTCTAGTTTAGAGTGAAATCCTAGCTAACCTATCTCATTCTCTTTCTCCTCCAAAAACCCTAATACTAATTCTAAATCTCTCTTTCTAGCCCAAGTTCAATTCTAAGAAAAATAAAAATAAAAAAATATACGAAAAATCCAAACAAAAAACAAAATACGTTGTTCATCTTGCCTCTCCTCTCTCCCTCTCTCACAAACCAAACCGCACCAATCAACCCTTTCTCGCGACAACAGCCTTACCCCACCTCTCTGCTACCATCCTCCATGCTCGCCTAATGCTCGTCCCCTCGCCGACTGAACTTCAAGCTCGACCAGCGAGCTTGCTTACGTCCCTCGCGAAGTTCTCGCTCCCATCAAAGACTGACAACCCCTGCTTGTTTTTGCCTCATTGCCCTCTCAAACCTTGCCAGCCAGAGCACAGCCCAATGCCAGCACGACACCCTGCAAGTTCCTTGCGCGAGTTTGCGCGAGCCTATCTTCGTGGCCAACACCTCCTACGCGTGTGATGTCTTGTTTCCCCCTCGTGCTCCGGGCAAGCACTGTCGTCTGACGTCGCCTGCCTCTGCCTTCCTGCCAATCGCCGACAAGGAACCCATGGCAAGTCAACTCGTCGCTATAGAGAACAAAATCAGTTTGGGCTCAATTTCAGAGCAACCTGACCCGCTATCAACTCCAACCCGCATCCACAATTAAATGAGGCAAGTGAATTTAAGTCATCATACTCGCTTGTTACAGTAAATCCGACCCGCGTGAATAGTAATGGGTTAAGAAGGGAGATCGATCCGTTAGTGCACTCTCCTCATTTTAAGTCCGTAACTTCAACATCCGGTGTCCGTTTTAGTTGATTTTTGAGGTGTTATGATTGTGACGTGAGATCTTTGCATTGACATCCACTGCAGGTCACTGAGATCTCACGCGATCTTCAGTAGGTACGTTTCTAATTCATATCAGTTATTTCGGGTCTGATATTTAAATCTCTGAGCTTTTATCGACTTACTGCTTCCACAAACATGAGATTGTGCGTATCTTCTTGCCTGTAATTATGTAGATTTAATATTAATTATAGAATCTGGCTCCACAATATATTATCCTTAATCGATTCTCAATTGAATTGGATTAAACTGCGCGTGATCAACTATTTGCTAGTATTATTCGTTTTTGATCCTTCCTACCAACGATCGTTGCATGTTGGTGAAGCGTGATTGAGTGTTTTATTGCTGATATCCCACACACATATACGTTTCACATCAGTTTGGTATCAGAGCACGGTTAGGGTAAGATTTGTATCACATAGGCATTTGTTAATAAATTTTATTGTTTTCTTGCATTTGAAAAAATTCATCTATTTTAGAGTTGCATTTCTTCATCTTCATTTAGATTTTTGTATAGTGCATTCCCACTCGTAGTGGTCACCCATATCTGTTAAGAGAGTCTAACAAATTTCACACCACCCCAATAGATTACGAGCAAATTACTACAATGATCGCTAAGATGAATACCAAGCTAAATACTCTTAAGAAACTAGAAGAGAGAATGAACAAACACGATGAAAAATTAGAAAAATTACCGAGGAGTCCACGGTTAGAGAAAATTCAACCTCACTCGAAACAACTGTCATGATAACACTAACAACCAACCCAATAAACCTAGTACCCACTGCCTCACATAGAAATGACATCAAGGGTAAGAGTCTTGAACAGGACAACAAAAATAATGACCTCGAGTTCCCCAAAGTTAGTTCCATTATTAAGTGTTACAAATGTCAATGTTATGAGCATGTTGCTGCTAACTGTCCAAGCCCATTTAAGATTGCCATCAATGACAGAGTTTCCACTGAAGCACCTAAGCCTGATAGTACTATTTTTCCAAAGGTCACTCCTGTGGTTAAGGAGTTTACTGTTACCCGCCCTTTCCTTTCCCTATCTTTACCGTCAACACCACCTTATCTCTCCTCTCCTACCGATTCCTACTGTCGTTACGTGTTTTGGTTACCGACCCCTTTCTCTTCTACTGACACCATTCCCTTTTTCCTTGTGGCATATATTAACTACTAAATCGAAATTCTTCATAGACTTTGTCCCATATGATAGGTCAAGTGAGTTTGCATCATCTTTTGCATCAACTGAGTCTACATCATCTTTTGCATCAACTGTGCTTGAATCATATGAGGAAATCAGTAATAAAGTTGCACAAAACAATGCCAACCATGAGATGCGAGCTGGTGATATTAACAAATTAAAAACTTTTAATATTGGTGGTGTTAAACAATTGCATGTTTTTAGTGCTGATCCATTTTAAATCTTGATGAAATTGAATCTTAATATTTTTATAAATGTTGGCATTAGTTTTACTTTCAATATTGAATACTTAGTAGATTATTATCCCATTTGGTGATGAGCATTCACATAAGTTAATTTTCAAGAGCCCCTTCTTTTCACCACTATCAGATATTTTACCCTATGCAACATGTTAAGTTGATAAATTCTTAGGTGATAAAATTATCTCCATCCAAGATAGTGCAATTCGAAAATATCGAATTTGTTGAACAAGAGAAGTACCAATTGATGATATATGATTAGACCGAAGTGAACTGCCGGTGATTGATCATGAAATTTTGAAGCATTATAAGAGCACGTCTGCTTTTAACTCGACGGAGTCGAGTTCTCTCCAATACGGGGAGAATGATGCGGACGTCTAGTCGCGTGCATGGCGTGTGTTATCACCATGGAGAAGACATTATCCAGTATTCCAGTAGGTGTAGAATTCTATGTATTTTACTTTTTTTTTATTTTGGATTTTTTTGTTTCTAAAATTTGGAGTTGCAATTTATTTTGATTAGGAGCTTTAGTTTTAGTTGTATTCAAATTTGTAAACGCTATAAAAGACTTCTTGTATCAAACAAAATACTATGCAATGAATTATGATGAAATTTCTCTCAAAATTATGTGAGTTTGTGAACTCTCTATAATTTTTCTCTTTGCGTTTGAAGCCTTTAGAGAAATCCTAGTTTAGAGTGTGGAATCCTAGCTAGCCTATCCCCTTCCCTCTTTTTTCTCATCCATAAAACCCTAATCGCAATTCTAAATCTTTCTCTTACTAGACATAGTTAAATCTCTCTCTTACTAGCCATAGTTCAATTCTAAGAAAAAGAAAAAGAAAAAAAAAGCGAAGAAAAGAAAAATCCAAACAAAAAAGAAAAACAAAATACACTGTTCATCTTCCCACTCATTTTCTCTCTTCCTCCCTTAAAAACCCAACTGCACCAAACAACCCTCTCACGACAACAACCTCACCCACCTCTGTGTCACCGTCCTCCATGCTCGCCTAGCGCTTGTCCCCTCACCGACCAAACTCCGAGCTCGACCAGCGAGCTTGCTCACGTCTCTCGCGAAGTTCTTGCTCTCATCAAAGCCTAACAGCCCCTACTCGTCCTTGCCTCCATGCCCTGTCAAATCTTGCCAGCCAGAGCGCAGCCCAGTGCCGGCCAGGCCAGTGCTCGAGCGCGCCCTCGTCGATGACGCCCTGCCAGTTCCTTGTGCTGCGAGTTTGCGTGAGCCTATCTACGTGACCAACACCTCCCGCGCGTATGACACGCTGTTCCCCCTTGTGCTCCGGCGAAGCACCGCTGTCTGGCGTCGCGTGATCACAACTGTTGTTGCCGGCCTCTGCCTCCTTGACCGCCGACAAGGAACCCATGGCAAGTCAACTCATTGCTACAAAGAACATAATCAGTTTGGGTTCAATTTGAAAGCAACCCGACTTGCTGGCAACTCCAACCTGCATCCACAATTAAATGAGGCAAGTGAATTTAAGTCATCATACTCGCTTGCTATAGTAGATCCGACCTCCGTGAACAGTAACGGGTTCAGAAGGGACTCATCGTTTTCAGTCCGTAACTTTCACATTCGGCATCCATTTTAGTTGATTTTCGAGGCGTGACGATTGTGACGCCGAGATTTTTGCATCAACATCCACTACAGGTCAATAGATCTCACGTGATCCTCAGCAGGTACATTTCCAATTCAGATCAGTTATTTCAAATCTAATATTTAAATCTCTTAATTTTTATCGATTTAACTATTGTCCACAAACGCGTGATTGTGCGTATCTGTTTGCCTATAATTCAGTAAATTTAATATTGATTGTAGAATCTTGTCATAATATTTTTTCTTTAATTGATTCTCAATTGAATTGGATTAAACTGTACATGATCAACTATGTGCTAGTATTATTAGTTTTTGATCCTACCAACGATCGTTGCATGTTGGTGAAGCATGATTGAGTATTTTATTGCTGATTTCCTACACACATGTTTCACATCAATATTTTAGTTTAATTTTCATGGTTACTTAGTTGCTGAATCACTTTTTTGTCCTGCAACTATTAATGTGAGATCATAGCAAATATGATGCTATCCGTGATCCAACGAAGACACTTTTGATAGCAAACAGAGAATTTATTTTGTCCACCTTTCTGATGTGAAGTCTGAAGCCATTATTCCACTAGTGCAATAAAGACGCGCTTTTTCTGTAATTTCATGACACTCTTTGAATGTGTAGATGACATCTTCAAATGCAAGTATGCATCTTCATTCATCTTGTATTCCTTTCTATTTGATTCCATTTAATGACAAATAGTATTTTGTCTAGGCAGTATTCTACGAGAGTCCTATGATACTTTTCCTTCATTTACTTTAACTTCTTAACCCATATCAGGGGGATTGAATCTAGCTTGAAAATTTAATCTAGATTTCTTTTCACACCCCTTTCAAATTCATCTCCGAAGGAGCATATACCGG
The DNA here is from genome assembly GCA_038442645.1 of Agave tequilana. Taxonomy (NCBI): domain Eukaryota; kingdom Viridiplantae; phylum Streptophyta; class Magnoliopsida; order Asparagales; family Asparagaceae; genus Agave; species Agave tequilana. The sequence goes on from JAVJIF010017555.1 coordinate 22,428, forward strand.
CACCAATCACAGGCACGATAAGGGTTGTAGGCTTGTAGCCTTGTAGGAGCCTGTGAGTATTTTAAATAACACGTCTAACTTGTTAATTTCATGGTTCAGGTTCATGGGTTGGTGTTCCGTGTAATTTATTAACAACCAGATGGTTAAAATTTGAATTTGGCGTTTCACTTCGGAAATTAGTAAGTTTGAAAAGATTGTCCGCAGGTGGGGGAATATCCATGGAGGGTTTGAATTTAATAAGCTTTCAATGGGAGAAGAATGATTAGATGAAATTCATTTGAAGGCCTTCGAATATGTGTAGTGTAGAACTAATGAGTTTTGTATGACAGTAATGTTAATTCAACCAATGGTCTGCACACTGTGAGCTCGTTGGGTGGAGAAGGAAATAAAAGGGGAACAGCTGTCATTTGTACCCCTGTTCTCTGATCAGGTGGCACTAGCTTGCAGGGTCTGCACATGACTAGTCTGATTATCACCACTCTTCATTAAATTGGGCAATAGTAGTTTTAAAATTTAGGAGACTTTTGCCATTTTGTGAAGGCGAACCTTTTAATGAAAGAAGCCTCTTGGCATATTTCCTGTCATTTTCTGTATTATAGTGAACACTAACTAGAATGAATTTCATCTTGCAACCAATGAAACATCTTGCTTATGTTCATGTGGCTTCCTGTATTCCGCGCATAAAGAAAGTCATATAATGCGTAATTCATCAAGGTGAACAAAAACCAAACAAAAATGAGTGAACCACTTTTCCTGTTAATAGCATATTATTGTCTACAGCAGAAGGGAAAAAACTATGAAAACTGACACCTATTAACTTACTATAACCCTACTGGAAAAGAAAGAACCATTCCTTAAAACCTACCAGAAACAATGTGGTAGTAAAAGGTCTTTTTGCATGTTTCTTGTTCAGCTAGTGTTATGTGGCGAATATGCCAAGAAGATTTATCATTAGTGTCACAAGTGAATTCTACCAAGCAGCTTTAGTTTATGATAAGTTGGATTATAACTTTCATTTGACATATCTGATACACTAAATCCAAATGTACAAACTGTTTCCAAAAGAGATGGGTTCCTTGTAGAAAATGCAGAATTGCACTGAGAATTAATTCTATTATTGTGTCACATAAGAGAAATGAAAGTTTTCAGAAGTTCATAAGAATCTAATTCCATTGCATATTTTCTTTCTATATTATTTATTATTATTATTTTTGGACTTTGTAGGTATCCATGGAGAAGAGCTTAATCCCTTGCCTCGAATCTTGATATCAACTGTTGATTGTCAATCGCTGTAAGAGCCAAACAACAAAAGCAAATTTGTTTTTTCTAAGAAAATATAAAGCTAATTAGTATTCTTGTAGGATATCACCAAGGATAAAAATGAAGATACTCTGTGCATTAATCTCCTTATCAGCAAGTCTATCTCAAAATAAGCTTCCTTATCACGCAAACCGTTTAGAGGTATGATTGGATTCTATAATTCTAAAATGCTATTTGGCTATTTATTTGTACCATAAGCATGCAAGCTCACTAGCAAAGAGTGCCAAAAAAAGAATTCCGGTTTTATCTTCTTCACCATATTTGTTTCCACTTTAGTAACCCATATGGTTGACAGAATGTTGATTACAAGTTTATGGCAGTATTCTTTCTGGTTCCTTATCACTATATAATGAAAAAGATTTTCTGCCAAACTTTTCTAATTTGTAATGCTTATCAGAGTTTGTGAACGTGATATTATCTCAAGCAGGTTTGTGCTCTTTTTCATTTTTTTTAAGGGAAAAACTTATGAAGCCTTCCGCAATCTACTAAGTTCATAATTATTTCGTATCAGTAAGCTCCTTGACTCCTCCGGACACCTGGTACATAGGAACTTGAGAGTGACACCATGAGATCCACAGCCCAGACACAAAATCAACAATAGTGTTACCTTTGCGATCAATGTGAGGATTGAAATTCTCCTAAACAACCAGCCCATACTTTTAGAATGTATACCTTACTTGTTCTCTTCATTTTCTTTTCATAAATGTCCATCTTAATGTTATTATTCACTTATTATGTCTTTTTCACTATTGTTTAGTAGAAGAAAAGGTTGCACTGATGATTCTGACTGCCATAATTTTTGTATTTTTGTTGCTTTTATTCGATTCTTACTGATAACTCCAGGTTGTAAGTAATGACCAACTATTTTATGGAGATGCATCCTACCATCAAGAACTCTTGTCCCTCTCCAGTCTGGCTCTTCAAAGGCTGATTAACGTTATTGAGCAAGAGCCTTATTCAGTAAGTTTTCTTTAATCCAGCTGAAGTTCACACAAAATTTCTGGATGACAGCGTTTTGATTGCATTGATGCTCACACAAGGTTACTCGAGGAAAAATGGCACTTGAAGCTTGCAATTACCTAATCATTTCTTTTAAGGTATCTCTTGTACTTAGTATGTATGAACTGCTTTTTTATGGAGATCAGCACATGCTGGCTAGATTATGGAAAACTATCATGAATTTTACTGTTTTGCAGATTACTAAATGCATTTGCTTTACTATAAAAACTAGAAAAGTACGAACTTCTCCAAAACATTATTGTAAACTGTCATCCATTATTGTTCCATATGTAAACTTTAAGTGGGAATGGAATCTGAGTCTAATGTGCAATTTAGAAAATTGGTATGCAACATGCTTTGCTAATCTAGATTGGCCAAGAAGATACGAGTTATAGAATCATGGTAGTGGGCTAAAGAGATTTTTAAAGTTCATGGTTGCTTTTGTATTAAATCAATTATATGGTAGTTTTCTGCACAATGGTGAAAATTTATGGTGGTTTTTCATGAATATGGCACATATTCATATAAAAGGTTCGAGCAATAACCTTGTTATTTTGATGTGAAACATGTATGCTTGTGTGAAAATCTGCAATAGAACACTCAAACTATGCTTCATCAACATGAAACAATCATTGTTAGGAAAGAATTAAAATTAATAATCTAGCAAACTATTTATCAAATAACATGCATAGACTAATTAATATCAATTCAAGAATAAACTAACAATACTATCTATGTTACACATGCAAAATATTTTACTACTAATGAAGAAAACTATAGAATTAAAGGAAAGTGATGCACATAATCTTACATTTGTGGACAACAGTTAAATCGATAAAAATTCAGATAATGAATATCAAACTCGAAATAACTGATTGAGGCTAGACACGTTAGCTACAGAGCATCATATATTTATATGTGACCTCAATGTTCTTGTGATGACTGTAGATATGTAGAGATCATCTCCACGAATGCAACACTTAAAACTGTGCGTGATTTGGACTCCGGATGAGAGATATACAGTTTAAAAACGAACCTTGAATGCTTTTAATGAATCTATTTTTACTGTAGCAGCGGTGGTACTATAGCAGATTACTGTAGTAGATACTGTAACATGTCCTGTAGCGAGTTACTATAGCAATATTATTTTTCTGAATTTTTTTTATTGAGATGGAGAAAGAGATATGAGACTAATTTATCTAGGGTTTTGAAGAGAGGATGAAAATAGAATTAGGGTTTGGAAGAAAGAAAGAGAAGAGAAAGGGGATATGCTAGTTAGGGTTTCATACCACTAATTTAGGGTTTCTCTAAGGTTTCACATACAAAGAGAGATATTTAGGAGAGAAGTAAGCACTAACAAATTTTGTGAAAAATTTTAACTTCACTAATTTCATTGATTGATACAAGAGGCCTTTTATAGCCTTGTTTAAAATTGAATACAATTCAACTTAAATCTCCTAATCAAAATAGAATTACAATTCCAAAATAAAAAATTAAACTCCTAATAAAAATACAACTCTAAATAAGAAAACTCAAAATAAAGAAGCTAAAATTACATAGAGTTCTATTACTACTAAGAAACTAGAACACGACATTTTCTCCATCGGTGATATACGTGCCATACGCGTGGCTTGGTTCTGCTTCATTCTCCCTGTGGGAGAGAACTCGACTCCGTCGAGTTAGTACTAGAAGTGCTTTCATACTGCTTTAAATTTCATGATCAATCTTCGGCAGTTCACTTCGGTCTAGCTATGCATCATCAATTGATACTTTTCCTGTCCAAATTAGATATTTTTGAATCCCACCAACTTGGATGTTAATAATTTTATCATCTAAGAATTAATTAACTTGACATGCTGTATAGGGTAAAATATTTGGTACTGGTGAAAGGTATTTAATTTATTCCTATCATTAACTCGTTTCCCATGGTTGGCATTATTTTGTGCAATTTTATCACTATTCTCTGTAGGTTCGTGTACGTGTGATGCAAAAGATGATACAGACTTAATTGCTTGATACTGATCGGCTATGAGCATAAGATCTGTGGAGAATTTCAATTTAGTACTTAACATAGGTTATAAGAGAAAAGGGGATGCTGTCGGTAATAGGAGAGGAAGGAATTGATGATCAAAACAGGTAACGACGGTAGAGATCAGTAGCAGAGGAGGCGGAGAAGGTGGTGTTCACAGTAAAACGGGGAAGGAAAGGATGGGTGACAGTAAACTCTTTGATCACATAGTTACTTTTGGAGAAATAGTACTATCAGGCTTATGTATTTCAATTAGAACTCAGTCATTGATAGCAATCTTAAATGAGTTTGGACAGTTGGTAGCAACATGCCCATGATTTTGATATTTGTAACAGTTGTGGGACTAATTTTGAAAGTCCTTTTTAGTGTTCTTGCTTTTACTGTTATCAGGCTTTTCTTCAATTTCGCTAACTGTGGGGATCACACAACGAACGCTACTTTTCGAGTTTTGGCTTGAAGAATTCATGATTCAGAGTAGGTTATCAATTTTAGTCATGATATCATCAAGTGTTGATTGAGACTCCTTAGTTTGGTTCGAGGGAGTGAGTTTGGTTGATGGAGATGAAAGTGTATTAGTCCTACGGGTTGAACAGATGGGAGAGGTCTAAACTCGTAGAAATATGGTGCATGTACTTCGTTTCTAGCTCTTATTTCATCCTATCCCATGTTTCAATTGGTTATTAACCCCAGAGTACTCGCCTATTTACGAAATTGGTCCAATATTGATTAGGTTATCCAGTCAGTTTCATGGTAGTAAAACTGAAGCAGCTTCAGAAAGTGGGTACCGGATGGAGTACATCTCCATGCTTTATAGCCAGTCTAGAATAATTTGAGGATTCCTCAAATAACCAGAACAATATAGACAACCATTAAAAGTTGGTATATCCTTAGTAGTGGTTTAAGGATTCTTATATGCAATCTTAGACAAGATTTTTTTAGGTTTTGGATCTTGAATTTTTTTTGTTTGGTTTTTTTTAAAAAAATCTGTTTTATAAAATTATCAGGTCAGTTAAACACCAATTTTACCAGCTCAATTGGCCAGGTCGACGTAACTCAAGTGGGAGGTTTTTCGCACTTGATGTTTCTTAATTATAGAACCACGTTGAGTACTCTTCACCGATCGCATGGAATTTCAAGGAGAGGCTTACATTCAATGTTTCCTATTTTATTTTGTTTTTTGACAAATTTAAACTAAATGCGATAAAACAATTAAACATGAACTAATTATGCAAATTCTGCCTAGCCGTGCTCTGATACCAAACTGATATGAATCTTGTATGAGTGTGTGAAAATCAATAATAAAGCACTCAAACTATGCTTCAACAACATGAAACGATCGTTGGTAGAAAAGAATTAAACTAATAATCTAGCAAACTGTTGATCAAATAACATGCATAGACTAATCAATATCAATTAAAGAATAAATTAACAATATTGTCTATGTTATACATACAAAAGATTCTACACCAATAAAGAAAATTATGAAACTAAAGGGAAGTAGATATACACTTTGTGGACAACAATTAAAATGATAAAAATTCAGAGATTAAATATCAGACTCGAAATAACTAATTGAGATTAGAAACTTACCTACTGAGGATCATATGTGACCTCAGTGTCCTTGTGATGACTGTATATATGTATGTGATGATTGTATATATGTAGAGGTCGTCTTCACGAATGCAATACTTCAAACCGTGTGTGATTTGGACTCCAGATGAGTGATATAGTTTGAAAACGAATCTTGAATGCCTTTAACGAGTCAGTTTTTATTGTAGCAGTGATGCTACTGTAGCGTGTACTGTAGCGAGTTACTATAGCAATACTAATTTTCTAAATTTTCTCTATTGAGATGGAAAAAGAGATATGAAACTAATTTATCTAGGGTTTTGAAGAGGTTGATGAAATAGAATTAGGGTTTGGAAGAGGGAGAAAGAGAAGAGAAAGGGGATATGTTTGTTAGGGTTTCTCTAAGGCTTCACACACAGAGAGATATTTGGAGAGAACTTAGCACTAACAAATTTTGTGAAAAATTTCATAAACTTCTTCATTGATTTCATTGATTGATACAAGAGAGGTCTTTTATAGGCTTGTATAAAATTGAATTTGCTTGAAGAAATAGTGGGAGAAATTACCGTGTAGCTTAGGGCTAACGGGTCGTGTTCACGAGAAGGAATGCGATGAAAGCGTTTCGATGTTTTGTTTTAAAAACAAAGATTGGTGTTGGTATTTTTTAAGTTGAAAAGTAAATGGAGAGTAGAGAAATGATTTGAAGAAAACTTGAAACTTTGGAGAAGACTTTGGAGAAGAGCTTTAAAATGCTTTGAGAGTAATTGTGTTTATTTTTAATAAAGAAGAATCCAGACTTACTAATCTATTATTCAACCATGTGTAGTTTTTTTTTGAAAGTTTGAATTGCCTCAATGAGATCATGAGCAAAGATTGAAGTCATGTAAAAAAGAGGTCAAGTAAAACACATAAGATAGTTTTTTTTTAGAAATTCAACTGAAGTTCTTAAATCGTTCTTTAAGTTTAAATATTAAACCATCAAAGCAATGAAGCAAGCTTGGAATAAAAATAAGTTCTTTTAAGATCTATTTCAAGATTTAGTTCAAATCATTTCCTATCCTTATGTACCTTCAAGAACACTTGCCAATATGCAATGCTTAATCTAGGCATTCATATGATTCAGTGGGTTCTTTTTAGCAGAGATCAATCAAGAAGAAAAACATAGAAGAGGGAGAATAGTAAGCCCCGAAAACTGATTTAGCTACTCATAATGTTGGATAAATAAACAATGAAATGAATTGAAAGTAAGGACATACCAATAAAGTTTGAGCAGAGATAAGCAATGGTGAATCCCCTTTGATTGTCACTTCAATGGTCAATTATACACTCTTTTCCTCTTTCTCATTTATTTCTGGCCTAAACTACCAAAACAAAAATGAGATACAATTTCTCATAAACTATCTAACATTGATCCTAAATTCTAAAATTAAAGCTAGAAAATTAAACTAGTCTTCGGTCCCTCTTCAGTAAACTTCCTACCAGAGGGGAGAGGAGTAAGGAGATAAGGGGAGAAAACGCTTCCCTTATCTCCACCAGATGGCCGCGGAAACGCGGCTGGCCTGGATGTGGCCAAGGGGGAGATTTTGTTGGCGGTTGGTTTTATCCCCTTTTATCTGATGGTTTTTTTTGTTTGATCTTTGGTATTATTCTGACCTTCGGTGATCCTTAAGCTAACCGATTTGGATTCATACAAAATTATATTAACTGGCTTTATTTGATGTGATCCTCCCTGATATGTATTGATCTTCAGCCAGAATCAGGCTATCCTCCTGAATATTTATCCCTTTGTTTAATTTAGATTTAATTCTGAATTAAAGCGGGTTCTTGGGCTCATTTTCTTCCACCTCCATTAGTAATGGGCCTGTATTTTATTAAACAAAAATAAGACTAAATACATGATTTATTAGACAATAAATATAAGAATGTGACATTATATATACAATATGGTGACCAATCACACCCCTACACTTATCTTTTGCTCGCTCTCGAGCAAAACATAAAAACTAACCCTAGAAAATTATTAGATCACTTTCGCAGGTTACTCGATTGTAATGAGTATGTGCAACAAGTCGTTGAACCTCTAGGTTACCCCTAGAGGACATGGTTTGTCTTATGAGGGTTTTAAGTTAATTATACCCATAAAATCCATTAAAAAATAGATAAAGTGTTAGTATTTTCAGAAAGTATTTTTAAAAGAGAATATTTGAAGTATTATTGTAAGAGTTTAAATGATCTATAACTTATAGGAAAATTAAAGTTTTCATTCCTAAACTTGGTCTTTATTCAAAACTTGTTATCAAAGTAAGGAGTCAAATTGTATTTCTTATCTAATCTATTACTTTACCCCAAGTCATATGCACCATCGTGACCGTGAAATTTTGACTCGGGGTTCTTTAACTCTAACTTTTACACCTTATATATATATATATATTATATATATATATATATATATATATATATATATATATATGGTTGTATTATTCTTTAGTTCTATTATGCTTTCTAGTTTGCTCATGTAAGAAGCATTTAGTCGGTAACACCCAAACCGGACGGTCTTAGGGCACTGGGTGAGAAAATACCCCCAAGAACTTATTTAAGGCCACAAAATTAAGGATATTTATTTATAAGATGTATCCCTTTTAGGCGTGATACTTATGTTTTATGAGGCACAATTACCCAGCTTAATTAGAGGATTTTTGATATATATAATTTGTTTTTTCTCTTTTTTACTTTTTTAAGGCATAAGAATTTTTGTTTTTGAACCCTAAGTGTGTAAGTTATAAAGTGTGCATATTTCATTAAGGTAAAGATCAAGACTAAACTACTTTTTCAATTTTCTTTCTAACCTTAGAAATCAAAATAATGATCTTATTTTGATCAAGTAAAAGAAATTCTAATTATGATTCTCCTATTTCTTAAAATTGACTTAATTTCCTACAAAATATGTCAAAATATTGTTCTTTTTCCAAATATTTTTAATATATATATTTATTATTTTTTAAAGCTATGTTAATCATGTTAGAACCCTCCCCACACCAACCTCATGCATTGTCCCCAATGTATGAAAGAAATGAACAGATGCATGAAATGAAATGTAAAAGAGGTAAATTTACCAATACACTCGGTCGAAAAGACCCATAGCCGTTTCATTTACGGGCACCAATTCCAAGAAAGGTTTAAGGCGTTGACCATTTACCTTAAATTCATTCCCATTTTTTTTGGTGTCACTGATCTCTATAGCATCGTGTGGAAACATGGATTTAACAACGAATGGCCCAGTCCATCTTGATTTTAGTTTTCCTGAAAAAAGATGAAGCCTAGAATTATATAGTACGACTTTTTGTCCAGGGACAAATGTTTTCCTTATGTATGTTTATCATGAAAAACCTTAAATATCTTTTGTGATCTTTGCATTTTCATAGGCCTCATTTCTCAACTCCTCTAATTTGAAAATTTGTAATTTTTGAAGGTCACCAGCCTTATTCAAATCAAAATTTAGCTGCTTGATTTGCCTATAAGGCCCGGTACTCTAACTCAATGGGTAGGTCTCAAGCCTTCCCAAAGACTAACCTATAAAGTGACAATCCTAGAATCGTCTTGAAAGCGGTCCTGTAGGCCCGTAGGGCATCTACAAGTTTTGTGGACAAATTTTTCTGATTTTGGTTCACAGTCTTCTCCAAAATAAGCTTGATTTGTCTATTGGAGACCTCAATCTGCCTACTGGTTTGAGGATGATATAGTGTGGACAACTTGTAAGTAATGGCATACTTTCGCATAAGAGCTTTAAAGGATCTATTGCAAAAGTGAGTATCATTATTACTGATGATAGCACGAGGAGTTCCGAAGCGCGAGAAGATGTTTCCTTTCAAAAACTTGAAAAACCTTGTTATCATTAGTCATGCTAGGAATGACTTCGACTTACTTGGACACGTAAGCCACAACAATCAATATGTATTGGTTTTCAAATGAGTTAGAAAACGACCCATAAAGTCGATTCCCCAAACATCAAAGAGTTTTATTTCTAGAATTAGGTTGAGAGGCATCATATCTCGTTTCGAGATCCTTCCTACCATTTGGCATCTAGGGCACGTCTTGCAAAATTCATAGGCATCTTTGAACAAAGTGGGCCAATAGAATCCACTTTGTAGCACCTTTTCAGCAGTCTTGCAGGGATTAAAGTGTCCACCGCATCCAAGCTCATGACAGAAGGACAAAACACTCTTGATTTCTTCATCAGCTTAATGATTTGATCGGAACAGTACTTAAAAAGATACGGTTCCTCCCAAAAGAAATACCAGACTTGAGATAAGAACCGGTATACATCGTTTTTAGACCAATGCGATGGAGTTTGGTTTGTGACTACGTAGTTCACTATATCGGCAAACCAAGGTTTCCTAAACACAGCTTAGAGTTTTTCATCGAGAAAGTCATCATTGACTGGTAATTCGTTGCATGGAGATTCAGAATACGCGAGAGATGGTGAACAACAACATTTTCTACGCCTTTCTTATCTCGAATCTCGAGATCGAATTCTTGAAGGAGGATCCAACTAATGAGTCTGGCCTTGGCATCCTTCTTCATCATAAGGTATCTTAACGCAGAATGATCGGTGAAAATTGTAGTTTTGGACCCTAGTAGGTAGGGACGAAATTTCTCTGAAGCAAATATTATTGCTAAGAATTCCTTTTTGGTTGTAGTGTAGTTCATTTGAGCATCGTTGAGATTCGTACTAGAGTAGAATCACGTGCTGCTTGTTATCAAAGCGCTGTCCTAGGACAACGCCTCTGGCAAAATCGGAGGCGTCGCTCATGATTTTGAACGGTTTAGATCAATCCGGTGCAGATATGATTGGTGCAGAAATAAGCTTTTTCTTAAGTTTCTCTTAAGAATTTATGCATTCATCATAAATGTGAAGGATACATCCTTAGCTAAAAGATTAGTCATGGGTTTGACAATCTTGCTAAAGTCCTTGATAAATCTTCGGTAGAAACTGGTGTGTCCTAAGAAGGATCGAATATCCTTCACACATTTGAGCATGAAAAGCTTAGATATAACCTCAATCTTGACCTTATCCACTTCAATTCCTTTCTTAGAGATTTTGTAACCCAAGACAATTTCATGTCTTACTATGAAGTGGCATTTCTCCCAGTTTATTGTCAGGTTTCTCAGCACAATGTTGGAGGACAAGTTCTAGATTGTGAAGACATTGATTGAATGAATCTCCGTAGATAGAGAAATCATCTCTGAAGATTTCTAAGAATCGTTCTACCATGTCAGAAAATAAACTCATCATGCAACGTTAAAACATTACAGGGGCGTTGCACAAACCGAAAGGCATTCATCGATAGGCAAAAGTCCCAAATGGACATGTAAACGTCGATGTAAACGTCGTCTTCTCTTGATCCTCATGAGCTATTGGAATTTGATTTACCCCGAGTATACGTCCAAGAAACAGTAATACTCGTGGCCAACTAATCGTTTAGCATTTGATCAATAAAAGGAAGAAAGAAGTTATCCTTACGAGTAGCTGCATTCAATTTCCTATAGTCAATGCAAACTCGAACCTTTGTGGGAGTCGAGTATGGACCAACTCTTTGTTCTCATTTCTAGTACAATAAACCCGGATTCCTTCAGAACCGGGTGGACAGACTGACCCATTGGCTATCAGAAATGGGATAAATGATCCCATTGTCTAGGAGTTTTAAAATTTCGGTATGAACAACATCTTGCATTATAGGGTTTAACTAACGTTGTGAGTCTTTATTGGGTGTCGCCTTTTAATTAAGATGAATGCGATGTTGATGATAGCTGGACTCAATCCTTTATGTCGGTCATAGTCTAACCAATGGCTTCTCTATTTTTTTTAAGAATTGACATAAGGTTCTCTTCTTCGTCAGTCAATGAGATCCAATTATGACGGGCAAAGTCTCTTGTTCGCCTAAATAGACGTACTTGAGATGCTTATGTAAGACATTCAATTCTAAAGAAAAGATTTTCAATTCTAAAGAAAATGAGGGCTCAATTGAAGGGGAAGGTTAAGTTTGTTGACTTCAGACTTGGTGAAACAGGGCTTGACGTCCAATTCACAGCATACTCGACAATCTGATCAAGATCAAAATATATAAACTCCAATTTGAATTCACTCTCAGTTTCTAGTTTCAATTCTTCTCTATGTTCACTTGTGATGTTCTCAATGAGGTTGACTTCAAATGTTTGATCTTCTATACCTCGGGGTTATTTCCTAAGTATTGAATTCTCTAGTCAGTCTCTAGAGGTTAACCTCATGGATCCATTCCTACAATTGATAATTGCATTGGCAGTTGCAAAGAATGGATGCCTTAAGATAACTGAATTTTGCGACCTAGGGTTGGAAATAGGTTGCATTTCGAGAACTATGAAATCAACAGGGAAACTCCCCGACCCAGATAAGGATATCATTAATTTTTCCCTTTGGAATTTTCACTGACCGGTCAGCCAGTTGGATGGTGACTCGGATTGGACTCATCCAGCCCAAGTTGTTGATAAACTGAGAGGGAAGCAAGTTGATACTATTGTGCAAGCAATTGTAGGACAAGCTGGGATCCTTGTACTTGACAGGGATTGGATCCGACAATAGCTTACTAATGTTAGTGGCTAAGATAACCTTTTTGGGTACATTAGTTTTTTCTCTTCTTAGTGCACATGTCCTTAAGAATTTGGCATATGACGGAACTTTGTTGAATCGCATCAATAAAAGGCACATTTATCTTAACTTGATTGAAAATTTCAGTTATCTTATCCATGTATGCATTTGCTTATTGTTCTTCAGCCTATTAGGAAATGATACTATAGGCTTGTGCACCTGATTGGTTACTTATCCTTTTCAGACTCGTTAGATTTGGAAGGATTGGGACTAGATGAGGTGGATGCTTGTGTGCGGTTGTGCTGAATAGAATTGGATGGTATTGACACTTGATTATCAACTTTCTTTCACGACCTCAATGTATAAGCAACATTACATTGATTCAACAGTTGATCCTCAGCCAAATGGGCTTAGTGGGAATTCCTAGGATTCGTTACTGGCTGACTGAGCAAGGTACCCTTTAGCCTCTCATTCTGTGAATTGGCTAGTTGGCTCATTTGAACCTCTAGCCTCGTTATGGCTTGTGTATGGCTGTTCTGTATTATTTGCATGAGAGATTCTTGGTTCTTTATGTACGTTTTCATGTTCTTCTCAAAACCATTTATTCTCTTCTCAAGTGAAAGATTGTGGAGCTTGATTGAGAAAATTTTGTTGATAATTTAGAAAATTGGGTTGATGGTTCGAAGAATTATGATGGTAATTTAAAAATTTGGGTTGATGGTTGGAATGTTGAAGTGGCTTGAATGGTTTGACCTTGAGTGGTCATTGTTTTGGCTCCATGAGAAATTCGGGTGATTTCTCCAGTAGGATTGTATGTTGGTGTGTAGGGATTATTGTTGAGTCTTGAAAAGGCCGCATTCATCGGTTCAGAAAATTGTTATTGAGCAAAGAAACACTGGACACTTCTCAAACACATAATCCATGGCTTGAGAGTAAGTACAGCCTGGAGTTGAAAATTAGTTTGGGCTGACTTGGTTGACTGGACTTGGTTCTTTAGTTTCTAAAGCTTCCAATCTTCTCGCTATGTTTGCTATTCTAGCCTCAGCAGTTATGGATGATTCAATTGAATGTAGACCTCCTTTTGAAGAGTTGAAGTTTGAATTCCTAGAGTTTTCGTTAGTCGGTTCCCATTGGATGGTATTTTCAGCTAGATTCTCATATAAATCTCATCTTTCATTTTCATCTTTTGCAAGAATCCCCCTTGACACATGGTTTCTAAGAGAGTCTTAGTTGAGTAGTCTAAACTATCATAGAGAATTGGCATTGTCAGCATTTCTCTATTCTATGATGAGGACATTAGGCAAGGTGATCTTTGAAGTGTTCAAAATATCTCCAAAACGGTTCACTAGTTCTTATTTGAACTGCATTATGTTCTTCCTAATAAGAGCAGTCTTGTGAATTGGGTAGAATTTCTTAAAGAAGACTTTGATAAAACCCTCCCACGATGTGATGGAACCGGCTGCTAAGTTGTAAAACCATTTCTTTGCTAAGTCCTTAAGAGCAAATGAGATAAATCTCAACCTAATAATATCATCTACAAGGTGTGAGATTTTTATCATTAAGCATACTTCCTTAAATTCTCTTATGAAGAAATATGCATCTTCAAACTCTAAGCCATGAAACTTAGGGAGTGTGTTAATGAATTAAGGGTTGAGCTTAAAGTTGTGTTCACCAACCGATGGAAGTTGGATGCAAGATAGAAATGAGGTTCTCATGGGTATAACCTATCCTGCAAGGATGTCGGTTGAGCCATAACTGGATCCGATTTTAGTTCAAGCTTGGGTGGTGATGTGTTTCTAGTTAACCTAAATGAATTTGAGTCTTTCGACCACACTTACACAAACACTACCACAAACAAGTTTACCAATAGTCAATGAGAAAAAGCAACCAAGCCTAGTCTAAGGTAGACCTTGGACCTAGGTAACTCTTAACTGGTTGATTGTCTAAGGAGGTATAATGCAGACTCTGACCACAACCTAATCAGCCAGGTCAGGGCGAATTTAGTGGGAGGTATTCGCACAAAAGCGACGAGCAAACCACCAGCTTTTAGGGTTTCGCCCCTCAATCCTTGTCCTTTGACATCGATTTAACAGGAATCAAATTCTAACACCTTTCTCCTTAGGATATCTCCTAATGAGTTCGAGATGTCCCTAAGGTCAATATCTATTAGATTTTAAGTTAGGCTTAGGTTGTGTGTACTTAGAGATGGTTTGTGGGCTAAGAAAGGATAATGACTCTCCCACCTTATCTTGTGTTTGGTTTTGCCCTTAAGAATTATTGTGCAAGTGTGCAAGTATAAAGCAAGTAACAATCAAAAAGTAAATAAATCATCCAAGAATGTTTCTATGCTAGATATTATGCAAGCGTACCTTGTCTCTAGCTCTCTTCAACAGTAATTGAAAAGAAACGTAATTAGACAAATGCCTATAATGGAAGTCTAAACGTTTTTTAAACAATTAGCAATCAATCAAATTACTGTTGGATTAAAAACAGGGTTATGTAAATATCAGAAATAGCAATAAAATACTTGCAGAAACTGTGTTTTTACAAAGCAATATGTCCAGCAAAAAAAAATTTTAGTAGTCCAAAAAGAAATCTTTTGCGCGACAATCTCTTGGAATTATGTTTCCTACCTTCTAGAGTAGGGACGCAGAATAGCAAGTCTTTTTCTGCAATGCTTGAACACTAAATCTAATTTCTTTCACCCTGAAACAGAATACGAAAATTGCTAAAAAAAACAATTGCACCATTCCCTTCCCGGCAGCGGTGCCAAAATTGATTGTAAAAATGCTTAGAATTTACCGTGAGGAGGAATGCGATGAAAGCGTTTCGATGTTTTGTTTTAAAAATAAGATTGGTGTTGGTGTTTTTAAGTTAAAAAGAGAATGGAGAGTAGAAAAGTGATTTAAAGAAAACCTGAAAACTTGGAGAAGGTTTTGGAGAATATGATCTTTAAAATGCTTTGAGAGATTGTGTTTGTTTGTTTTTAATAAAGAAGAATACGGGCTTACTATCTATTGTTCAACCATGTGTAGTTCTTTTGAAAGTTTGAATTGCCTCAATGAGATCATGGGCAAAGATTGAAGTCATGTAAAAAAAGAGGTCAAGTAAAACACATAAGATAGCTTTTTTTAAAAATTCAACTAAAGTTCTGAAATCGTTCTTTAAGTTTGAATATTAAACTATCAAAGCAATGAAGCAAGCATGGAATAAAAACAAGTTATTTTTAAGATCTATTTCAAGATTTAGTTCAAATCATTTCCTATTCTCATGTGCCTTAAGAACACTTGCCAATATGCACGGCTTAATTTAGGCATTCATATGATTCATTGGGTTCTTTTTAACAGATCGATCAAAAAGAAAAAACAACATAGAAGAGGAGAATAGTAAGCCCAGAAAACTAATTTAGCTACTCATAATGTTGGATAAATAGACAATGAAATGAATTGAAAATCAAGACATAGCAGTAAAGTTTATACAGAGATAAGCAATGGTGAATCCTCTTTGATTGTCACTTCAATGGTCAATTCCACTCTCTTTTCTTCTCTCATTTATTTCTGAACTGAACTACAAAAATAAAATGAGATACAACTTCTCATAAACTATCTAACAATGATCCTAAATCCTAAATATAAAGCTAGAAAAATAAACTAGTTTTCGGTCCCTTCTTCAGTAAACTTCCTGCCTTTTGTAGGTAAAAACCTAGAGGGGAGAGGAGTGAGAAGATAAGGGGAGAAAACACTCCACTTATCTCCACCAGATGACCGCAGAAACGTGGCCGGCCTGACCAGGGGAGATTTTGCTGACGGTTAGTTTTATCCCCTTTTATCCGACGGATTTTCTGTTTGATCTCTGGTATTGATCTGACCTTCGGCGATCGTCATGCTAACCAATTTGGATTCATACAAAACTGAATTAACCAGTTTTATTTGATGTGATCTTCCCTGATATGTATTGATCTTCAGCTGGAATCATGGCTATCCTCCTGAATATTTATCCTTTTCTTTAATTTATATTTAAATCAAAATTAAAGTGGGTTCTTGGACTCAATTTTCTTCCACCTCCATTAGTCATGAGCCTGCATTTTATTAAACAAAAATAAGACTAAATACTTGATTTATTAGACAATAAATATGAGAACGTGACATTATATATGCAATATAGGTAACCAATCAAATACAATTCAAGCTAAAACTCCTAATTAAAATAGAATTACAATTCCATAATAAAGAAACTAAACTCTTCATAAAAATACAACTCCAAATAAGGAAAATCAAAATTAAAAAAAAAAAAACTAAAATTACATAGAGTTCATTACTATTGAAAAACTGGAAAAGGCGTCTTCTCCACCGGTGATACACGTGCCATACACGTGGCTTGATGTCTGCATCATATTCCTAAACAAGTCACGAGGATATAACGAACTAACCTTGTCTCCGCATTGGATCAAGAACATTGTCAAGAGGGGTCAAAACTGCCAATTTGTATAAGCTCTCTGATTGGCACAACCCAAACTAGGGTCGTATGCATTATATGGACAAAAAGCTATCGACCAGGATCAGTCAATAGGACACGATGAACACAATAACAGACCATAGAAATATTCCTTTATGAAATAAAAATTTGCAATATATCGCATTCGAATATACTAGATTATGTAGTTTCCCGCAGATTCTATATAAGAATTGGTATATTATTTATTCTATTCCATGAAAATAATGGAAAATTTCTGTTTGTAAGAACATAGAGAAGTATACTCGACAAGTACGATTACAAAATGAGAGCATTAGTCCCATTTTGTGGGAACGAATGCGTGGATACTTGTTTATTATTTGAACGATCAATCCCCTCATTAACACATTTATTTATTCATTATGTATTTCTCTAATACCCTTGCAATTTATGTATAAACTAAAATAAACAGAAAAATTATGTAGGCAATAAACTTTCTTATCGTTTCAGGTTCAGTCTCTGTATGAGACTATTTGTGGACCTAGATAGGATCACTATAAGCCATGATTTAAAATCTTAGTATCGGTATCGGCTAATGATTTTTAGTATCAATATCATGAATATCAACTGTCAATATCGACAATATAGGTCTCGTGCCAATATTACAGATTTAATATCATATTGGATACCTCAAAACCGATACGGTATTGTTTATATATATAGGTATCAGCCGGTATTTGAAACCATGATTTAAACCCTGACCCGGATAGGCATCGGGTCCGCATCCAGGTCATGTCTTTGTTATTTAGATCATGATGTCAACTCTAAGTTCTTTAGATATGGATCCCACCGTCTCCTCGTCCTCTCCCCAGTTGGAGAAGGTAGTATTTCTTCACAAAGATGGAGTTGATAATAGTGATCACCATCATTGCTGCTGGTTAGTTTCTATTAATTATTGGTTTAATAGTCATGTTTTCCCTATAAAATAAATTTAGAAGTTTATTCTTGCGATCAAAGTTTTTATTATCCAAAAGTAAGACGTTTAGAAAACAGAATAACAAACTTATTATTGTATTATCTGGGTCTTGTAGATTGAAGAAAGTTGTCATATTGTAACATACGTAGAATTCAAACTACATGTACACCAAATAATTCTCTATTAGGATGTTGGGACAGACATTCACTTGTGAAGTCACATGTTTTAAACCAAAACCTGTCGTTTAAAGAATTAGGATACATCAATAGAAGTGCATGACAGCACGTCCAAATCAGTTATCTATAGTGCTCATTTCATTAAGTGGTAGGAAAACATTTGACCTTCAAATGAAATTGATCCAAAAAGATGCTCTCAAGATCTTGATGTTCAATTATTTTGCATTTATATGATGCATAGGCAAGAGTTTTCAAACCACCGAATTCTTGGTCAAAATGGGGTTTAAGATGTGCAAGTCAGAGTGACTCACATAGCCCAATGATTTGGATGGTCCTTCTAACGCTTTGATCTATAGATGTGTAAACTTCGATAGCTCACCTATATTGCTCAGACACTTCATTGAAGAAGATTCTTTTTCAATATTTTGAAACTCTGATGCTTGACTAATAATACATATAGGACATGCATCCTAAAATTTACAATGTATCCTGAATGTATCGAAGACATATCCTAAACGTAACCAAGACTGCAAAGTCAAACAAAACAAAAACTAATTTTGAATACTCTTAGTTTACACCTCTATTACTTGTATGTGTATTGCATTTAATATAATGTCTAGTTTCTCAATAAGAATTATGTACATAATTATTGATTTATATCTCAAAAATGTTTGTTAACATCTAAGACATTGTGTTATTAACCGTTGTTGCCATACAGATTTATGTTACCATTAATGAACATTAAGGCATATAGACAAGTGTAGTTTAATTATTGTTGTATATTTGTACATTCAAAGTGCCATATTTTTATTCTCCATCTCTATTGTGGATGGTATGTTACAATTGTGCACAAAAACACATGCATATAGTATTTTTCATATTCATGCCATACTTGTTTCTAGTTTTTAAAAATTAGTCGTGTCCATGTGTCTATTATATCATACTTGTATCGCGTAGCTATGTCCATGCTTTCATAATAGTTCACTCTACAAACATGCTAATATCATACATGAAGATGTCTCCTAAGCTATAATTGTTATGCAGGCAAGTCAACAACTTCATCTGAAATGCACCCAATTGGTCAACATTGCGAAGTTGTGTCTCCATGTGAAAGATAAGTACCTGGAGTCTACAATGAGCTTGTTTAACAAGCACTTTTCAAATTTATGATGAGGATGATTTGATTTGGGGCCCTCGATTACTTGCTTGATTGGATATCTGTGATCACAAGAGTTTGAAAGCCACTCTGGGATTGAACTCTGTACTATCTTCTGTATGAATCTGTAAAGAAATAACAAAAAAGAAGGGTATGGAAAGAGAACTTGAAGCAAAGTTTTTATATTTGATTAGTGCAATTAATAAAAATGAAAGAAGATATACTATATGGAACTGACTGGCCAATACTTGTAAAAGTTGAACACATCTGGAATGCGATTATCCGGAAAATAGAAAGATGCTGTTGGAATTGGGCTGATTGGTCTCTACAATTGTACAATTGCTAATTTGAATATGTAGATCAAGTATTTTATTTTTATGAGTACTCTTGACTAGAGCTCTTCACAACTAATGAGAGTCCAGTTACAAGGTTTGTATCTATGTTTTGAAGGCAGCTTGCATTCTTTCATTTTAGGTAATTGGTTTTGGTCAACAGCATGATGTTGTCTCATGATTTTACACAAAAGCTTGATGATTGCGGTTATTAGGGTTACTTCTGGAGTGGATATAGATATTAGATTGATGCATGTATTTTTGTGTAGCATATACGAATATGAACACAAGTGTCTGTTTTATATGCAACTCAGTTGGCATATTTGTAGAGAGATGATTTTATTATCTGATCATGGCTCCTAAATGAATTTCGCGCAAAGACCCCATTTATATTATGTTTCAAACTTCAGTCATACAAGTGCAGGGAAAGATGCATACAATCTCTGCAACAAGACCGCATTGCTCATTTCTCTTCCATAATGAAAAAAACATGCAAACCGACCAACCATCCCATGTTGAATCCCCACCACAACGCACCCCCCTCCCCCCCCCCCCCCCCCCCCCCCCCCACCCGAAAAAAAAAAAAAAAAAAATAAATAATATATATGTATATATATATATCAGAAATATGTATATCAGTCGACAGCTGAGAGTCCCTCTTAGCCTGCGGTGACGTGGCACATTATTAGCCACACTAGAAAGGACGGCCCGCCTATTAAAACAGTTGAAATTACTAAATGCCCTTGCGGTAAAAGATAGTAAATCTGTATAATTTATTATTTTTTATATTTCTGATGTTAGTCAATATTGTCACTATTATATTTTATAAATGCGACCAGCTGAATATGAATCATGTCTCTTCAAGTGCAAAAATCACGAAAAAAATTTGAATTCTTCTTCATTAAATTTTTTACACAGATATTATATATTTTTGGAATGCTCCTAAGCTCGTAGCGGTCAATAAAATAATTTCTCAATAGTTTTAAAAGCGTCCTTTGTCGCAGTCTACAATTATTTAATTTGTAAATTTTTACGATATGATCTGTAAGAATTTTACTGATTGCGAACATAGTCGCAGTTTACTTGCTCGCATGTAACGTATAAATTATTATTATTATTTATTTACATATTCCATGCGAATAAGGACTGCGACAATGGTCGTAGTGCTTAACGACAACATGTCGTGGATTATTTTTTTGCTAGATTAAATGTAATAACGGTGACTAAGGACTGCGAATATAGTCGCAGTTTACGTATGATTTATATATTTGTTCTTCATTGTGATTGTTGTATCAGCCGCCTATAAACTATGAAATTTTTTTTTACATATTGCATGCGAACAGGGACTGCGATTATGATCGCAGTGCTAACGACAGCATGTTGTGGATAATTTTTTTTGCTATGTTAAATGTAATAATGGTGACTAAGGACTGATACTATAGTCACAGTTTACATATTATTTTATATATTTATTCTTCACTGTGACTGTTGTCTTAGGCATCTATAAACTATGAATTTTTTTTTACATATTGCATGTGATTAAGGACTGCGACTATGGTCGCAGTGCTTAACGACAGCAGTCGCAGTTTTCTAATTTGTGATGTACAGTGAAACATGCTGATTTGAGAGGATTGCGATCATGTTCTCAGTATCATCTGTTTATATAGTTTAATTTTGGACTGCGACCATAATCACTGTTTTTAATTTTATTGAATGCAAAATGATCAAACTATTTATGACTGGACAACAATCGTGGTCGCAGTTTCATATATAAAATATAGTTAATCATGAACTTCGATCATAATCATAGTTCTATTAGTTCAGAGTAATTATTATCTGAGTACTGCGACCATTATCGCAGATAAGATGCAGAAATAATAACTATACAACATACTTTATATGTATTTTAAAATATGAAAGATCATTTTAGAGATAGAAGTAAATTTTATTTATAATATAATATGGTCAAAAAAAGAGCATTAAAAGCTCTTAAAAGAAGAAAAATAATATTGAATATCAGAAGATCAGGAAATCCTAATCCTCATTGTCATCACCATCATTAGCATATTCGTTGTGTTCATTCTCCTCGTCTTCCTGTTCATCACTTATTTCCTCATCTTATCCCTCGTCGTCCGGCTCACTGTTCTCTTCAGTTTCTTCCTCCTTTCGTGGGTGTTTTGGTTCATCGATAAACTCTCAGAATGGATCGTCTGTATCAAGCTTTTCTTCCGACCCATGTCGAGAAAAACTTATAAAAGATATGCTCGAAGAAAGCGAGCCCCAAGCATCAGAGGACATGCTTTCATCAAGCATGTCTATATGAAGTATCAGAGGAATAAGTTCCTTCTCACTAAGTCCCATAAAAACTTCATCATCCTTATGAAGAGGAGGATCGGATAAAATATTATTTAATGTAGTGAGATGGTTAAAAGGAGTGAAGTCCATACTGCTATCAGATTAACTAGAATACCCTGAAGAAAGAGGACCGGTGGGAGAATGATTGAAGCTGAAATCTGAGTGCTCAGAGGAAGAAGATGGGGAAGACATGATTCAAGAATGAATTTTTTTCTGAAAGTTTGAAATCAAATTGAAAACGAAGAGCACAAATATCGTTTTTAGATATGAGATAATATATTAGTTACAAGCACTATAAAAAGGTCAATAATGTGAAACACCATGAATAGTAATAATAATTGTTATAGGTGGGGTTAAGTATTCGAAGAAGTGGTAAAAAAAAATAAATATTTAATTGGAGCAGTTATGGCGGGAGAATCCTAAGAGTTACTTTTTTTCAGAGGTTTATTATGTGAACTATAAATTAACTTTTTATATAATATTTTTCCTATATATTTAGATTATGTATGGTACACATCTTTCCTTTATCGGGATTAATATTATTGCATCTCTTTTTTTGAGACTATTGCGGTATCACGATAGATAGAATATTAATTAATATAGTATTTTATAAGATGCGATATACGCGGACTGATCTGACGGTCGCAGGGCTAATGTACTTTGTAAAACGATCAAAATTCTGTTACATAAGGCATGCGAATAAGGACAGCGATTCTAATCGCAATGCTGAACAATAGCATGTTTCGTCTGTTATTTCTATGCGAATAAGGAATGCGACCAGAGTCACGGTCGTGATATAAAATTGAAAGTTATATTATATTAAGTTTGCGACCATGGTCGCAGTGATCGAAAGTTTTGTTATACTATGACTGCAACCATGATCGCAAACTTTATAAAACGATCAAAATTCTGTTACATAAAGCATCCGAAAAAAGACAGCGACTGTGGTCGCAATGCTGAACGATAGCATGTTTCGTCTGTTATTTCTATGCGAATAAGGAATGCAACCAATGTCGCAGTCGTGATATAAAATTGAATGTTATATTGTATTAAGTTTACGATCATGGTCACAGTGATCGAAAGTTTTGTTATACTATGACTGCGACTATGATTGCAGACTTTGTAAAATGATCAAAATTCTGTTAGATAAAGCATGCGAAAAAAATAGCGACTGTGGTCACAATACTGAACGATAGCATGTTTCGTCTATTAATTCTATGCGAATAAGGAATGCGACTAGTGTCGCAGTCGTGATATAAAATTAAAAGTTATATATATTTTTGATTATAGTTTTGAATGTATGTGTACTGCGACCTGGATCCAATTTATAATATACATTGAGAATAAAATAATTTTTTAGTACCAAGACCGACCATAATCGCAGTTCATTAAAAATTGTATGAAATATTATCCAACTAATCTGCAAATATTGTGACAGTTAAGAGAATATCTGATTTATAAAATATCTGTAAAATAATTAACCATTGTATTTCATTATTTTTTTTACACTGTACATTTGTAATACAAAAAACAATATACGGCTGCCCCACATTAAATTTCATTATTCTATTCATTTCAGTTTCTTTTATTAAATGTATATGAATTGAAAATAACACGAAATTAAATAATAAATAAATTATATAGTTTTTACGCATGTTTTTTACTTTTACTGCTGCTGTTTTTTTTCTCATTATCTTGATCCAATTTTTTTGCTTTATATTTTCGATGTAGTAGAATTAGGAATTTTATAACTGTAGAAATATTTAACAGAAAATTCTTTGTAAATTAAAATATTTTAGTTAAAATTTTATTGTGGATGAGTTTTTCCTAATTTAGAAGTAAAAAAAGGGTATTTTGGTCAATTTGATTGACGATTCTTTAGGCGGGATGTTTTTAATTTTTTGGCGCTCATACTCTGCAACCAATATGTGGCATATATTTGGTCACGTCACCGCTGGCTGAGAAACTCTCTCAGCTGTCGGCTGAGGTACAGTAACCCCAACACACACACACATGTACACACACACACAAACACATAGAGTGAGAGAGAGAGTGAGAGAGAGAGAGAGAGAGAGAGAGAGACGTATCCAATACTAATAGTGACGCGCCTGAGGGGAAGAAGATGGTAGTAGTAGTTCTTGTAAGTGAATCCCCTAAACCTTTTGGTTTTTAATTTGTGCTAATTAATTGTCATTTTTAATTTTATTTTATTTTCTCTCTGATGTTAGTTGGCAAAGGACACAGAAAACCTAGTAGCTATGTATACTTTAGAAACTAGAAAGCTTAATGTGGCAATTTAGTTACTAAGATAAATTAAAATGGATGGTTATGATCGAGTAGACTCTGTGCTTTTTGCTGATTTTTACTAGTAATGTATAGAAAACCTCTTAATATACTTCAAATATAAACAACAGATTTTTTTTTCCTTCTTACTTTCTCCTTGAAACTTTTTTTGCATATTATTTTTGTTTAGCATAAATATATGTACATTTCCAAAATCTTTTTCAACCTGTGAAGCAAGGTCATATATTAGGATTTTGCACCGTGCAAGAAAATGTTCAAGTTGTTGGCCTAACTATTGTGTCGTCTTTTCTAATTAATTTTTATTCACTTGTTATGTGTGTCAAAGAAATTTTTGAGAATTAAATAAGTTAAGTAGCTAATTATAATACCGAGCTTTTCAGTTGAAAAAGTTCCTTCAAAATATATTATAGCGATCAAAATTTGACCTGCACTGCGTTGATGACACGTGTCCAAACTACCGAGGAGTTTTCCCAAGACTTTCACAACTGTAAGAGTCCATCTCGAAGCCTCAGCCACATCCAGCCTTCCCGGAGCCGCCCACCATCCAGAAGACATTTCTAACTTGGAGTCGCATTCCGCAATTCTGATACCTTTACCACTCCGAAGTTCTCGCCTCCTTAGGCTCTTCTCCAATCTGAGACCCTCTACGTTCCGAAGAATTCAACTCTGATCCTGAAGCTCAAACAACGAATCTCCTTGATCTCCGCCGATAGTTATGCAGCTCCATCCTTTCGCACATCATAACGTGTAATGCCTCTATCTGCGCGGGCAATTATGGAAAATGACAGATCTCCCGGTATGCAATCCTTGTTGGCCCAGAGGCCTTACACTCTAGTTTTGATGATGATTAACTCATGTAGTTATGTTTACTAATAATCTTGTGATGTTTAGTTTCAGATCTTTTATCAAGATATTAGTTGGTGATTAGCTTCAACAAAGGAGTTTTGAAGCTTTCACTTGGTGATTCCAGAGCTCGAGCATCAAGATCATATATAACACTCATTGGAGTCAAGCTCGGTGGATCACGTGTTTGGATCGAGTCGCCTTGAAGACGGAGTTCCTCAAGAAGACCTCGGTACCATAGTATTTAGTTTGTGTTTAGATCCATTTGTAAAGATTAGTTAGTGTGATATGCTCAAGTTCACAATACACACATGTTTCATGTTTTGGATTCGGTTTTTCGGTTTTTGGTTTAACCAATATTAGTTTTCATGAGTAGTTAGATCAAAAAAAATTTACATGATTTTATGTATACTAGATGTGTTCTATATTCATGCATGCTTAACTTTCTAGACAAACTTATTTTGATATGCCTATTCATGAGGTTTGATGTTTTGGTATTTTTAACAAAACATATTTTTTGAAATTAAAGACAAAAACAATGATATGTATATGTTTCATGTATATTGGACCTATGTCCATATGCAACATGTTTTAAAATGATTAAGTATCATGTTTTTGTATTTGGATATGTTTTGGACAAATTTCATTTGAAAAATCAAAGTTTGAAAAATACAGGTTTTGATTTTCGGTAATTTTTCCATAACACAAAAATGTTTCAAAATGTTTGATATTTGTGTTAAAATTTTTAACACATGTTTGTATATCATATATAATATTAGAAACTATTTTTATGGATTTTTAGAAGTTTTATGGGATTTATTAGAATTATTTAAAACCCAATTTTCTAACCTAGATTGCCTTCTGCCAGGCTCTGGCGGTCGACTGGGCCGATCGACCGGACCTAGAGTCAGTCGACCGACGCGCACAGACTTGTGCACGTTGGCTTGGTACTTGGGCGGTCGACCGGACGGTCGACCGTTAGCAAGGCACGGTCGACCGGCCAGAGAGCACTTGCTCTCTGGATTTGGGCGGTCGACTGGGCGATCGATCGATGGCTTCCAACGGTCAAAAATTTGACTGTTGGCGGTCGACCGGGCGGTCGACCGCCAGCCGCCAAGGCTGACAAGTCAGCCTAACGGCTAGTTTTTGATTGGGCCTTATATAAACCCCATTTCTTTGGGATTTTGGCTAAGATTTTCTGAGCAAAAATTTCTCCTATTCTTAAGTATTTTTACAAGGTTTTCAAAAGTGTTTTAGAGCCAAAAGATCCATCTTATTTGTTTTAAAGTGTTTTGTTTATTTCAAAAAAAATAGGTTTTGGGAAATTAGTTTCTTGATCTAAAAATCTATATCTATTTGGTATTTTTCCAAGAGATTTTCTTTGTTCAAAACACTTGTTTTTCCACTTGAGCTATATCCTCTATCCTATTCTATAGGATCATTTATTTGTGAGAAAATTTGAGTTTGTGGTCTTTTGTGATCACCTTGTTGTAGACCCCTTTCTTTGTGGTTATCCTCTTTGGTAGAAGTTGATTTGGATTGTGGGGTGCTCCCTCTTTGGTAGAGGTTGAGATTGTGGTGTACTCCCTCTTGGTGAGGTGGAGTTTGTGTTGGATTTGTATCCCTCTTCGGTAGAGGTGGATTGTGGTTTACTCTCTCTTGTGTGAGGTAGAGTTGGATTTGTTTTTGCCTCGGTGGAGGTTGTATTGGTTGGTTTGTGGAGTTCGGTACTCCGGTCTTCGGTAGACCATTTGTATTGCCTCGGTAGAGGTTGTATGGTTGAGAGAGGAGTTCGGTACTCCTAGTGGATTGAAAATCCTTCTCGATGAAGGCGGGGATGTAGAGCTCGGTGCTCGAACCTTGAAACACATCTTCTTGTTTGCGTTTGATCAATTGACTCTCAACCCTCTCTCTCCTTTATTTGTGTAGTGCATCATTCATATTGACATATTGTATATGCTTGTGTTGTGCCTTGCATTGATTCATATTGCTTATTCATTATATGCTTGGATTGTTTATGTGTGCCTCACTTGTGCCTAATCACAAGAGCTTCATATAGCGCCTCAACTCTTATTCAGAAGAATCAAGAGGAGTTAGTCTAGAGCCCTTCATAGGAAATTCAGCTACACTCGTTGGTTACACGAAGTGTTGTTGCAAATTAGTGTTAATTTCCGCATTTAGTTCATTAGATTAACGGTACACCTATTTACCCCCCTCTGTACTTTCAATCCTGACCAACAAACGCTAGTGATCACGACTGTTAGAATATATCCAGTATGTGTAGATCGTGCAGTTACAACAATCTATTAATTCCGCCCTCATGCCAGCATCTTTTAAGTTATATACGATCTTTCTTCTCCAAGGAGAAGGACGTCGCTTTCCTAACGCTCAGGGCACACACCACCTCACTAGTAGTTTCCTTGTGTCAGTTTGCCCCACTATATTAGCAGTTTTACTGTACTAGTCTACCTCATTACTCTAGCAGTTTTCCTGTGCTACTCCACCCTTCCACCACACTGGCAGTTTCCCTCTGTCTGTCCTCTTTCCTTTTCACCTACTGATTTTCACGCCTGAGGGTCTTAGGCCGGCACCACACTTGTGCTCCTAGCTTAAAAGATATCTTTTCTCTGTATGCTTTAGCAGGTCTGACTGAGAGCATCAATTCACTTGTGACGAAGATTCATCTACCATGAACTGGTGAAATTTCTTCCTCTCACAAACTAGTGCTTTCATTGAGATCTTGAGTTTACACTCGCGGTCTCCCTCCCTTCCAACCAAACCTTCCCCCAAAAGCCTTTTCCTAGTATCAATGGCTCCCAAGAAGTTGACGATCATCCATAATGGTGCCCAAAGGCGAGATCAATACTAATACTGGGGGCACGATCCCCCCACACGCCTCTAATCGTGTGAGCGCCACCGATGACACTGTCTCCTCCTCGTCTGAAAGGATAGTCATCAGCTCTCAATAATCGCTATCCGAAGACCAGATCCTTCAGGTGCTCGTCGACATGAAAGAGCAGATGAAGGAGCAGCAAGCCCAGTCAGATCGCAATCATGAGCAGGTGATTCTCGACCGCGAGAATGTCATTCGTGAATAGGAGGCATTAAGGCAACTCAACAACTAACTCCAGGTTCAAATTGTCGCCCTCCAAGGCACTCAGCATAAACACATCAGAGAACAAATCCGTAAGGTGGGAGACGCAGGGCGATGGGCCCATCACTTTAAGGCGAACCAGACCACGTCGCCCCTGTGCGAAGACAGCTATGAAAACAAAGCGGATTTACCTCACTACCAAATAGAAGTTCAGCGCGGCTAGACTTGGAAAAAGATCAAAAAACTCTCCAACATCAGAACCCTCGATGAGCTGGTCCAGAGGCGGATCCGGGAGGCGAAACTGCAGTTTTATAGCAGATCGATACTAGGAGCTTCCAAAATATCTGACTTCCCTCTCTCCGAAGAGATCCTAGAGTGCAAGTTTCCAAATAAGTTTCAGTCTTAACCTTTGACTACTACTCTGAAGCGATGATCCAGTTCAACACATTAGACACTTCCGGGATAAGATGATAGTCCACTTCCGCAATAACGCCCTCATATGTCTAACCTTTCTGTCCATCCAGAAAGACATAGGTTCAGATTGGTTCTACTCCCTGCCACCACATTCTCTCCGTGACTTTGAGAATGTAACCAAGACATTTTTTACTCAATACGCCTCTCGCCGATAGACCAAAAAGCACAAACACCACTTCCTCTCCATCCAAATGAGGCAGCGTGACAACTCTAGTCCTGCATCAGCTGTTTTCAGAGCTAGCTTGCCAAGGTTGCTAACTGTGGTGAAGATGTATCTGCACTCACGTTCATCTACGGACTACAGGGCTCTCACCCTTATACAAACACCTATTGAAACATGACGTCACACAGATAAGTGAAGTCCTGTCTCGGGCCCAGCCTTATATTCAGTTGGAGGAGGCTATGAACAGTTCTATCAACCACTCTTTAAAGCACAACAATGATGGAGAGAAGATGAACTTGCAATGCAAGACTCTGACCCATGCAAGCAACAAGAGTCAGGGGCAACCTGCCTTCAAGAATCAGGCATTCCCAATGCTTTCTCCGAATCCATGATGGGCCTTCAGAGCAGAACAATACTTCACCTCGTTAAGGCTCCCCATCAATGAATCTTCAGTGCTAAGAACCAACCATAGATAAGACACGCAAAGCCGATCCAACATAACCCTACACTTCCCAGAGTAGATTACTGCTCTTACAATAATAGTAAGGGACACAAAACCGCCTATTGCTAAAGCCTCTGGAAGTACCTGGAAGAACTTATCTTCTAAGACTTCCTTAGAGAGTAAGCTCGTACCCTCGAGGCGGCCTCTAGTGCAAGACAACCAAGTGCTCTGTCCTTGCCCAACCGCAACATATGATCACCCAGTATAAGGCGATTGAGTAATCCTATACCTCCAATGAGGACAGAGGAGTACCTCCTCCGACAACATCCCCATTATTTCCATTAAATTTCATGCATTATTTCTCAAATTATTGAATAAAATTAAAATTTTGTAACTAACTATTTTAGCATATCCTGTTAATGAGAGTGTCCCCCATCAGAACCCCTATGCTTGTTGAAATACACCTTGAGGGAGGGTGAATTGGTGTACTAGCTAATCTAATGATAAATGATTGTTGGCCCAAAGGCCTTCCACTCTAGTTTTGATGATGATTAACTCATGTAGTTATGTTTACTAATAATCTTGTGATGTTTAGTTTTAGATCTTTAATCAAGATATTAGTTAGTGATTAGCTTCAACAAAGGAGTTTTGAAGCCTTTCACTTAGTGATTCCAGAGCCTGAGCTTCAAGATTATATATAGCACTCGTTGGAGTCAAGCTCGGTGGATCACGGTTTGGATCGAGTCGCCTTGAAGACGGAGTTCATCAATAAGACTTTGGTACCCTTTAGTTTAGTTGTGTTTTAGAACCATTTTTAAAGACAAGATAGTGTGATATGCTCAAGTTCACAACACACACACGTTTCATGTTTTGATTCGATTTTTCGGTTTTTGGTTTAACCGATATTGGTTTTCATGAATAGTTAGTATCAATACAAGTTTACATGGTTTTATGTATATTAAATGTGTTCTATATACATGCATGCTTAACTTCCTAGACAAACTTATTTTGATGTGCCTATTCATGAGGTTTGGTGTTTTGTATTTTTAACAAAACATATTTTGGAATTAAAGTAAAAAACAATGATATGTATATGTTTCATGTATATTGGACTTATGTCCATATGCAACATGCTTTAAAATAGTTAAGTATTATGTTTTTGTATTTGGATAAGGTTTGGACAAAGTTCAATTGAAAAATCTAAGTTTGGAAAAATACATGTTTGTTTTTCGGCAAAATTTATAAGTCACAAAAATGGTTCAAAATTTTTGATATTTGTGTTGAAATTTTTAACACATGTTTGTATATCATATATTATGTTAGAAAACTATTTTTGTGAATTTTTAAAAGTTTTATGGGATTTATTAGAAAATTTCTATCCTCAGTTTTCTGACCCAGATTGCCTTCTGCCAGGCTCTGGCGGTCGACCGGGACGGTCGACCGACGTGCACAAACTTTGCACGTTGGCTTGGTACTTGAGCCGGTCGACCGCGTAGTCGACCGACTGCAAGTCCCCCACTCTCGGGTGGGGGCGGTCGACCGGTCGGTCAACCGGCCAGAGAGCTTTTGCTCTCTGGATTTGGGGGTCGACCGGACGATCGACCGAAGGCTTCCAACGGTCAATTTTTTGACTGTTGGCGGTCGACCGCCAGCAGCCAAGAGCAGAAATCTGCTCTAACGGGTAGTTTTTGTTGGAGGGCTATTTAAGCCCCATTTGTTTGGGTTTTTGGTAATGTTTTTAACAAAGAAAAATTCCTATTTTCTAAAGTGTTTTTACAAGATTTCAAAAGTGTTTTAGAGCTTCAAAAGATCTATCTTTATATTGTTTTAGGGTTTTGAAAAAAATCAAAGAAAATAGAAATTTGGGAGATTTGTATTGTTCTTCATTTCCATCGTCTTCAAAGAGTTTTCCCAAGGATTTTTCTTTGAGTTTTTGATTTCCAAAACACCTTGTTTTTCCACTTGAGCTATATCATTCTATCCTATTCTATAGGATCATTTTTTTTGTGGGAAAAGAGATAGTTTGTGGTCTTTGTAACCACCAAGTTGTAAACCCCTTTTCTTTGTGGTTCTCCCTCTTGGTGAGGTGGAGTTGGTGGTTGATTTGGGTTGTTGGTTGCTCCCTTTTTTGTAGAGGTTGAGGTTATAGTTTACTCCCTCTTGGTGAGGTGGAGTTGGTGTTGGTTTTGGATCCCTCTTTGGTAGAGGTTGATTGTGGTTGTTTGGCTAAGGGCCTACCCCTCTTGTGTGAGGTGGTGTTTGTATTGCCTCATTGGAGGTTGTATTGGTTGAGAGAGGAGTTCGGTACTCCTAGTGGATTGGAAATCCTTCTCGGTGAAGGCGGGGATGTAGAGCTCGGTGCTCGAACCTCGAAACACATCTTCTTGTTTGCGTTTTATCAATTGACTCTCAACTCCCTCTCTCTTTACTTGTGTTGTGCCTTACATTGATTCATATTGCTCATCATATATTATATGCTTGGATTGTTTGTGTGTGCCTCACTTGTGCCTAACCACGAGAGCTTCATATAGCGCCTCAACTCTTATTCAGAGGAATCAAGAGGAGTTAGTCCAGAGCCCTTCACGGGGAATTCGGCTACACTCGTTGGTTGCACGAAGTGTTGTTGCAATTAGTTATAAATTTTTGCATTTAGCTCATTAGATTAGCGGTACACCTATTTACCCCCCTCTAGGTGTTCTTTCAATGATGTGAAATTAAAAAATAATTACAACACACTATGTGTAATCAAAGAGTGTAGCTGAATTCTCCGTGAAGGACTTTAGACTATCTCCTCGAGATTCCTATAAATTAAAAGTTGAGATGCTATATGAAGTTCTCTTGGTTCAACACAAGTATGGGCACACACAAAGTATATCTAGCAAATGAATATGTGCAATATAAAGCAATGTAAGATATAAGTGAGAGAGAGTTTAGAAATAGTGGATCAAACGCAAACACTAAGATATATTTCGATGTTCGAGCCACTACTCTACATCTCTGCCTTCACACAGAAGAATTTCCACTACGTCTACACAGGACCTCCCACAAAGGGAACTACCAATGAGAAATTTGCAATTACAAACTTGGAGTATACAACTCCTCTATTCAACACAACCACCTCTACACAAGAGGCAAGGCACAAAGTCAAAACTCAACCACAATCATCTCTACACAAGAAGGATAGGCACAAAGCTAAAACTCAATCACCTCTATACTAGAGGGATAAGCACAAAGCCAAAACCCAATTACCTCTACACTAGAGGGAGAGGCACAAAGCCAAAGCAAAGGAAAGATTACAATCTTGGTGATCACAATTGACTACAAATAACACTTAGTGATCACAATAAACCACAAACAATTTTCCGCATGAAGATGATTTAGAGATAATAGCTCAGGTGTGAGAAAACAAGGTATTTGAAATCAAAATCACAAAAAAAAAAACTTGGGCTAGATAGAAATAGAAATAAAGATCAAAATCAATTTCCCAAAGACTATTTTTCTTTGATTTTTTCAACTCTTGAAAATAAAATAAAAAATAAAACTTTTAGGTACAAAAACTCTTTTTAAACTTGTTGCTAAACACTTGAAAGATGAGAAAATAGCTCTTGAGAAATCTTATTGAAAATAGCCCAAGAGAAGCCCTACATAGATATAGCCTCTAAAAAAATTAGCCGTTGGTAGTTACAGTCAGTCGACCGCCCGGTCGACTGTAACACCCCGCTCCCAGAATACGTACTTAGTTGCGTATTCAGATTTTTTGATCATATTTTTCGATTTACTTCCTATATTTGTTTTGTATTATGAGTTATTTATATGATCGTTTTGTCTTGGATCCGGATTCACGGACTCGGAGACAGCCCTAGTCTGAACCGGGGACCTGATCCTAGTGTATTACTCGATTTGGTCATTCCGGTATTCCGATTTGACCGATTTCAGTTTTAAACATCATTTTGAAATATCACCTAGAGGGGGGGGGGTGAATAGGTGATGGCTAATCTAATGGTCACTTATGAACAAATAATGCGGAATTAAAACTAAGTTGACCAAATTAAACTTTTTTAATTGAACACTTATGTTAACACAAGAGTGTTGCCGAATTCCCCTTGCGAGGCTCTGGACAAACTCCTCTAGATTCCCCTTGAATGGGTTGAGGTGCCGCGTTGGCTCTCTTGGTTGAATACTAGTGTTAATAACAATCCCAAGCAAGTATAGCAATAATGAGCACAAAGGTATATCATGCATATAAGAGATAAAGACTATAAAGTAATACAAGATATAAGTGAGACAAAAAGAGTGAGAGAGCAAGAGTGAGCAATCGCAAACACAAAGGGTTTGTTTCGAGGTTCGAGCACACTTGCTCTACATCCCCGCCTTCGACACACGAAGGATTTCCACTATGCACGATCCAACCGGATCTCTCCTTGGTACCGCAACACCTACAAGCCCTCAGACTCCCAAAGTCCCTTACAGACCACAAGCCCACCGGCTCGTCGAGGCCGCACCTCAAGCTACAAGAGTTCGCACCCGAACCCTAAACAACCACGAGCACACTTGCCCGTCTCCTCAAAGTACAAGATGAAAACTTGGTGATCTAAGCACTTGATCACCTACAAAAACTCTCACTACAACACCTATAGGATGAATAGCTCAATGGATGCTCAAGTGTTTGTGTGAGAAAGCAAGGAAAGAAAGCTATGGAGGAAAACTCAAAGAATCACTTTTTACACTCTCTTGATAAAAACTCCCTTTAAGATGGGAAGTATTTGCTCTCTATTTTGTGGAGAAAACTCTTCTCAAAGTATCAGAAAAACAGGCTCAAGAAGTCTCCAAAATCTTGTGTTGAAAACAATGACAAAACCCCAATTTATAGGCTGCCAGAAACCTAGCCGTTGGGTTCTGTCAGTACAGTCGGTCGACCGGGTCGGTCGACCGCCAACGGTCAAAAATCCGACCGTTGGGGCTCTGCGGTCGACCGGCCCGGTCGACCGAATCTACCCGTGAGCACCGCAGTCTCCAGCGGTCGACCGTTGATTAGTACTCAATATTGCATATTTTACATCATAATCCCCATGCATATTACAAATAAATATGTGATTTTTACTCCTCTTCTCTACATATTTGCAGGTACATACTTAATGGAGAGATATCCAAATAATCACTTAATTACCACTAATTAAGTGATTAATTAAAGGTTAAGATAAAGCCAATTTCAAATCAAATCCAGAGAGATCTGCGCTCAACCAACGGAGATTCTAGAATGTCCACGTGGCCAACAACCCCGTAACCACTCAGCAACAGAAATCCGTTGCTGAACGGATTCGGTTACGCCGCGGACGCGCGGCAGGGCGCGGCAATCTAGGGTTGTTACGATCCCGGATTTTGTGGCAACAACCTACTCTCTAGAAGCTTCTCATTTCGGCTATAAATACTCCACCTTCACCTGCGAGCAGAGACTGATCAGAGAAGAGAGAGAGTTTAGTTCATAGTTTTGTATTTTGATAGTTTTTGTTTAGGGTTTTTAGCTCTCTATGATCTTCTTCTCCCTAGATTTCATTGCAAGAGAGAGTTGTATGAGAGAGAGAGCTTGTATCAACAAGGAGTGACAACTTGGAGCTATACAAGGATTGATCCATTCTCATCTACTCTACTTGAGCTTGATTCTAGTTTGTTTTCTTTTCCTTACTTGTTTTGTTAATTTCTTGCAATTTAATTCATGTTTAGCTTTTCTTTTGTAATGGTGTGTAGCTAATTCTTTCTCCATGAACTAGCTAACCACTACCTTGCTAGCTTCTAACTCATGGGTGATTGCTTTACTTCATCTTGCAATTTGTATGGTTTTCTCTTCTCCGATGGGTTTCTTTTCATTTCTTTGCAAGATCTTGTTGTAATTCTCCATATGATTCATGTGTGCCTCACTTGGAGCCTAGTCTTCGAACTAGTGCCTTGATGGAACATGGAGATGGAGCACCAATATGCTATTTGATGTATAACTTCACTACTTCCATTAGTGAATGTTGTATGTTCTTCATTTGCATCCCTTGAGTGTAGCTCTTTTGATTCCATTAGTGAAAGTCTATTTGTAGGCCTATGACCATCTATGGAGGCTACAAGACAAGTCCAAGAATGAATCCCCATCATCCATGTGAGAAGGTAATTAGACCACAAGCAAGACACATCCATGCCGATGAATCAACATGAGGCACGCATCACTATCACGGAGTTTAGTAAGTCTTTAGCAAGGTAGTTAAGGTTAGCTAGTCATGGTTTTATTTCATTCAAGTTTTCTTCAATTTTACTTTCTTTTTAGTTGTTAGTTCAAATCCAATCCCGATCTTGATTTCTCCCGATTTCCACCATGAACATAGACACCAATTCTTTGATTTGTTTTTCTTTTGATTCTTTATTCTTTTAAAAGCAAAGAAGAAGTCTCGTTTTCTCTTCTCACTAGTATCGTAACGATTCTACTCTAGCTCTCCTTGTGGTTCGACTCGGTATAGCTTTATGCTATAGCGGAAAGATTGGAACAAGGTATATCAATCACATATTCGAAGTGAACAAGATCAAAGGTGAATTCTAAACCATAAACCATCTCTTTAATACCTAAATCTTGTGCAATTAACTTCTTGTACCTTGTTTACAACCGATCAATTTTTGGCGCCGTTGCGGGGAGAGTGACGGTATTTTTAAAAGTGAGAAACTAAACGATTCTTCTTCTCTGTTGCAGGTGACAGGAGAAGAAAACAGGAAAATATCTACAGCAGAAACATATAAGTGGACCTGGGACTCTGCTCAAGAAAGCAGAGCCCAGGATCCCTCTGGAGTGCCGCGGATCCACAAGAATTGCCGTGGAAACGCGGCACAACAGAGAGAACTACTGACAAAATTTTTGCAGGGGCTTCTGCTCTGCAAGTTACATCTGCTTCTATACTTCATTTCCTGTATTCTGCATCATATACCTGATAAATTAATTCAACAGTAAAAAAATTGGTTGTAATTGATAATAATTGTTAGACATTTGCATTTTAGGCATGTGTCTTTCAATTCTTTACTTTTACTGTTGAAGAGCGCGTGGGACAAGGTACGTGTTCGCATAGCATATAGACTAGGACAAACTCTTGCTTGATTTTCATGCTTTGAGTGTATCCTTGTTATCTTTCATCGTACACTTGCACGAATTTACTTTAAGGGCATATCCCGTAAATAAGATAAGGTGGGGATTTTATCACCCCTTCCTTAGCCCGAAAATCATTTCCCCACGTACTCACAATCCCAAGCTTGTAACTAAAAATTGATAGACGTTGGCCCTAGGGACATCCAGACTCGCTTAGGAGATTTTCCTAAGGGGGAAAGTGTTGGAAATTGACTTCTGTAAAATCAGTGTCTAGGAAAGGGGTTGAGGGCCGAAAGCCCGAAGGTTGCTGGTTACTTAATTAAGGAACGTCTCCGGACGGAAAACCTCCCACCAACCTTACCCTTCCCTGGCTGATTTGCTTATAGTCAGAGTCCACACCAAACCTCCCGTGGACAGTCTATTTAGGAGTCACCTAGGACCAGAAACCCTAGACAAGCTTGGATTGATTTTTTCTTTTGTTGTTTGTTATTTTTTCTTTTTCGCTGGTGTGATCGGTGTACGTTGTTTG
Organism: Agave tequilana; assembly: GCA_038442645.1. Lineage (NCBI taxonomy): Eukaryota > Viridiplantae > Streptophyta > Magnoliopsida > Asparagales > Asparagaceae > Agave > Agave tequilana. Next base: position 59,374 of record JAVJIF010017555.1, read on the forward strand.
TGATTGTATATACGACAGTGGTTTTGTGATCCTAATTCTACACTTGCACATACACAACCACTTCACATCATGACCAACAACGTCTCACTTCAAGATCGATTCTATCCGATTCGCACCTCCATTCCTTCATGCATTCTTCTCCCCGAGCCTAATGGAAATCATTTTGAGCTGAAACCACGATTCATTAGTACACTTCCCCGATTCCATGGTCTTGAGTCTGAGGACGCGTACCTCTTTATTCGTGAGTTTGAAGAGGTATGCCAAATGATGAGAATATCCCAACTTTCTGAGGATGCTGTTAGGTTACGGTTCATACCGTTTGCACTTAAGGATTTAGCTAAGAAATGGCTTTATAGTCTTCCTGTCAGTTCCATATCTTCATGGGATGATTTTGTTAAGGTCTTTCTTAGGAAATTCTATTCTATCCACAAAACAGCCCTCATGAGAAAAAACATAATGCAATTCAAGCAAGAACAAAATGAACCTTTCTGAAAATATCTTGAGCGTTTCAAAGACCTCTTAGCCCTATGTCCCCATCACGGCATAGAGAAATGGCGGCTATGCCAGATTATCTATGATGGATTAGATTACCAAACGAAAACACTTTTAGAATCCATGTGCCAAGGGGAATTTCTGAAGAAAGATGAACATCAGGGGTGGGATCTCTTTGAAACCCTAGCTGAGAAAACCATTCAGTGGGAGTCATGCCCTGATAAACCGACTCCCACCACTTCCAGAACTGGTACACAATCCAAAGAATCCTCTCTAGCTTCAGAAACCAAGATCACACAATTAATGAAGAGGATAGAGTTGCTTGAGTCAATAGGGAATTCTGTGGTCAACCAGGTCAACCCATTGCCTTTGATTAGACCAGGTTGCACCAAATGTCAAGACCTTAGCCATGTTGTTGAGGAGTGTCCATTGTATCAGCCCCCATTTCAGGAGAACATGAATGCAGCATTTACCAGACCCCCATACTCCAATACTTACAATTCAGGATGGCAGAACCATCCAAATTTTCCATGGAGTCAGTCTGGTACTGAGCATCATATGCCACCACTTCCACATCTGTACAATGCTCAGTTTCATCCATCCAGTTTCGATCAGAATTCACTGTATATTCATCCATCTCAAAGTCCACCACAGTCATATCAGGACCCACCACCATATTACCAATCACAGTTCCAATCTCCATATCCTCAACATCCACCCCAAAATAATTCTGAAATATCTGAGTTGAAACAAATGATAGAAACCTTAACAAAGAACCAGCAACAGGAGTTGAATGAAATGAAGGTCCAGATCAAGCAATTGGCTGAGAATCAAAAAGGACTGTTCTTAAGCCAGCCATTGCTAAATCCCAAAGTTGAAAATTCAGGACCCAGTCACTGTCATGCCATTCATACCCTGAGATCTGGTAAACAAGTTGACAATAAGGTTTCTAGTCCACAATCTCATCCAGTACCAAAGCAAACTCCTCATGTCCCAATGTCACCAACTTTTGACAACCCATCCTCTAGTACAGAGCCATCCACTTCCAAAGCCAAGGGGAAAGAAAAGGTAGATGAGCAACCTTATAAGCCTAGAGTACCATATCCAAATAGGCTTCTAAATAATAAGTCAAATGCTCACATGGAGAAAATAAAAGAAACATTCAATAAGGTCCAAATCAATGTCCCTCTTCTTGATGCCATTCAACAAGTGCCATCATATGCCAAATTTTTGAAGGAAATGTGCACCAAGAAGAGGAAGACCCAAGTCCCTAAAAAAGTCTTCCTTGCATCATCCATCAATGAGCTGCTCACTGGTCCAATTCCTGTTAAGTATAAAGACCCAGGGAGCCCCACCATTTCATGCATCATAGGACAGACTACAATAAATAGGGCACTTCTTGATTTGGGGGCCAGTATCAATCTCCTACCTTTCTCTGTGTACCAACAATTGGGGTTAGGTGATCTCCACCCAACCCAAATGACCATTCAATTGGCTGATCGCTCTGTTACTAAACCCAAGGGGGTAATTCAAGATGTCCTGGTCAAAGTTGGAGAATTCTTTTATCCAGTTGACTTTGTTGTCCTTGAAACAAAACCAGTGTCAAATTCCAATCAAAGGGCACAAATTCCTGTCATTCTGGGTCGACCATTCCTGGCTACTGCAAATGCAATCATTAATTGCCGGAATGGATCAATGAGGTTGACTTTTGGTAACATGACACATGAACACAATGTCTTCCACACACAGCCTCACAAAACAAAAGATCAAACATTTGAGGTTAATTTCATTAGTAACAATTGTGAGGAGGAAGGTGAAGATCCAAAAGATGAGTCACAATCTTGTGATTCTCTTATCCGAGTACCCTTTCAAACGGGGAAAGTTGATTTGGATACTTTCACTTTCAATGAGCCAACTGAGACTGTATTTGAACCTCCAATTGATATATCATTTGAAGACTTGTTTGCTGATGAGATTATGTGCTTAGATGAGTCAACTCGGGGTAAGTTAGCTAATTGTCCACTGCCGGATGTTGACTTGAGCTTTGAAGAATTATATGGAGAGGAGTTAAAATTTCTAAACACTGGAAGTGATGAGATTCTGAGTGAGAGTGGTGATAAGGACTTTGTTTGTGAACGATGTGGTGGAAAGAGTATGAATGAAAATAACAACAAATTGAAACTGGAATCACCTAGGGTAAGAACAATTCAGACCGTTTCCCAATGGAATTCAAGAAAGAGAACACATTGGAACGATGGGAAACGGGCCAGAGGGAAGCGACCAAAAACCCAGGTGAGAGTTACATTTGTATATTCCTTGTAAATAATTTTTCCTACCTCTTACCTGTTTCATGCATACATTTACCATAATGCATTGGGGACAATGCATGAAATAAGTGTGGGGGAGGGTTTACTAACATAGGATTTTCTTTTCTTTATAGGATTTTTATTTTTTAGGACTTTTATTTATTTTTTTTTTTTAGGTCTTTTATTTTTAGATTTTATCTATAGATTTTATTTTTTTTTCTAGATTTTCCATTTTCTTTTTAGATTTTGCTTTTCTTTTAGAAAAATATAAATAAAAAAAAATAAATAAAAAAATAAACAAAATAAAAACTTTTTGAAATAAGAAACAAAGTTTTGCTCTATTTTTAAGAAATTAAGATGTATCTTAGAGATTAAGAAAGCCTTAATTATGACATCTTAACCTAGTTGAAGTAATAGATCTTGTTGGAGATTATAGGCTAAGTAAGTAAAATTGGTGAGATATTCTTATCTTGAATTTTTTGCCTTAGATAATATGCACTTCACACTTACACATTTCTTGGGATGGAAACAAAGACCAAAAATACCATATATATAAAATAAAAAAAAAATAAATAAATAAATATATAAATAAAACATCACCTATTAAGCTGGGAAATTGTGCCTCAAGAAGCATGATTACTCACGCCTAACGGTGATCTCACTTATTAAGCTGGATAATTGTGCCTCAAGAAGCATGATCATTCACGCCTAACGGTGATAAAAAAATAATCCCCTTTAGTTTTGTGGCCTTTTCTACTCGAGACCTTAAACCCGAGGGATGTTTTCTCATCTGGTGCCCTAAGACCGTCTGGTTTGGGAGTCATCGGTTAAAGGCTCGCTACAAGGGTAGATTAGAAAGCCTAAGAAAACTAAGGGAAGAAAAAAGCAGAAAAAGAAAAAAAAAATATATATATATATATAATAAATAAATGGCTTTATGGTTGGAGTTGAAATCCCAAGAAACCTTCACTGAGCACGGTGTGCATACTATCTAGGTTTTATGAAAGATAAAATATTCAATCCAATTTTGAATTCTTACCTTAATTGAAGACAAGATCTTGCATGGATACTAAGTTTAAGAAAGAATAATTATAGGTGGACTTATGACCTAGGATCACTTATATTTTTGCAAAAATAGTTCGTAAACATGTCTCTTATTCAAAATGCGTTTTCAAAATACTAACATTTGTTTTCTTTCTTTATGGATTTTGTGGGTGCAATCCGCTGAAAACCCTCAGGAGACAACACTCCTCCTCTAGGGTAACCTAGAGGTTTAACGGCTTGTTGCACATGCTCAGTGCAATCGCGTCACCTGCGAAAGTGGTGTAATAAACTGTTAGTCTAGATTTTCTTTTTCTTTGTTTTGCTCGGGACGAGCAAAAGAATAAGTGTGGGGGTGTGATTAGTACTCAATATTGCATATTTTACATCATAATCCCCATGCATATTACAAATAAATATGTGATTTTTACTCCTCTTCTCTACATATTTGCAGGTACATACTTAATGGAGAGATATCCAAATAATCACTTAATTACCACTAATTAAGTGATTAATTAAAGGTTAAGATAAAGCCAATTTCAAATCAAATCCAGAGAGATCTGCGCTCAACCAACGGAGATTCTAGAATGTCCACGTGGCCAACAACCCCGTAACCACTCAACAACAGAAATCCGTTGCTGAACGGATTCGGTTACGCCGCGGACGCGCGGCAGGGCGCGGCAATCTAGGGTTGTTACGATCCCGGATTTTGTGGCAACAACCTACTCTCTAGAAGCTTCTCATTTCGGCTATAAATACTCCACCTTCACCTGCGAGCAGAGACTGATCAGAGAAGAGAGAGAGTTTAGTTCATAGTTTTGTATTTTGATAGTTTTTGTTTAGGGTTTTTAGCTCTCTATGATCTTCTTCTCCCTAGATTTCATTGCAAGAGAGAGTTGTATGAGAGAGAGAGCTTGTATCAACAAGGAGTGACAACTTGGAGCTATACAAGGATTGATCCATTCTCATCTACTCTACTTGAGCTTGATTCTAGTTTGTTTTCTTTTCCTTACTTGTTTTGTTAATTTCTTGCAATTTAATTCATGTTTAGCTTTTCTTTTGTAATGGTGTGTAGCTAATTCTTTCTCCATGAACTAGCTAACCACTACCTTGCTAGCTTCTAACTCATGGGTGATTGCTTTACTTCATCTTGCAATTTGTATGGTTTTCTCTTCTCCGATGGGTTTCTTTTCATTTCTTTGCAAGATCTTGTTGTAATTCTCCATATGATTCATGTGTGCCTCACTTGGAGCCTAGTCTTCGAACTAGTGCCTTGATGGAACATGGAGATGGAGCACCAATATGCTATTTGATGTATAACTTCACTACTTCCATTAGTGAATGTTGTATGTTCTTCATTTGCATCCCTTGAGTGTAGCTCTTTTGATTCCATTAGTGAAAGTCTATTTGTAGGCCTATGACCATCTATGGAGGCTACAAGACAAGTCCAAGAATGAATCCCCATCATCCATGTGAGAAGGTAATTAGACCACAAGCAAGACACATCCATGCCGATGAATCAACATGAGGCACGCATCACTATCACGGAGTTTAGTAAGTCTTTAGCAAGGTAGTTAAGGTTAGCTAGTCATGGTTTTATTTCATTCAAGTTTTCTTCAATTTTACTTTCTTTTTAGTTGTTAGTTCAAATCCAATCCCGATCTTGATTTCTCCCGATTTCCACCATGAACATAGACACCAATTCTTTGATTTGTTTTCTTTTGATTCTTTATTCTTTTAAAAGCAAAGAAGAAGTCTCGTTTTCTCTTCTCACTAGTATCGTAACGATTCTACTCTAGCTCTCCTTGTGGTTCGACTCGGTATAGCTTTATGCTATAGCGGAAAGATTGGAACAAGGTATATCAATCACATATTCGAAGTGAACAAGATCAAAGGTGAATTCTAAACCATAAACCATCTCTTTAATACCTAAATCTTGTGCAATTAACTTCTTGTACCTTGTTTACAACCGATCAACCGTCCCGGTTGACCGGCCACTGTGCTGCCAGACGTGCACAAGTCTGTGCACGTCGGTCGACCGCGAGATCGGCCGGCCATGGAGCGGTCGACCGACTCGGTCGACCGGAAAGGCCTGTCAGCCAGTTCTAGGTCTGCACAGTTACGGGATTTGAAAATAGGTCTTTTCACTCAATAAAAATCCCATAAATTCACAGAAAATCTAAAAAATAGTTTTTCTAAAACTTGTTTTTCCATAACTTCACAAAATACAAAAACAAGATATTTGAGTTCATTTAAAGTATAGTGTGTATGGATATGATCCACTACACAATCATAATGATATATCTATGTTTTTGTCATTAAGCATATAACTTGGTTTTGGTTAAAGATGTGTATAATAGAAATACCAAAAACAAAAGTAGATATTTTGTCACAAAGAAAAAATCTTTTTCCAAATAAAAAATTCTTTTCTAAGACATAGAAATCTTTTATGAAAACAATCCTATCAAGAGTTCTATCAAGAGTGTGTGTGTGATATGACTTGAGCAATCCACCAACTATTCTAACCTTTACATTTTAACTAAAACAAAAACAAAATCTTATACCTAGACACAAGTCTTCATCTTCTTGAAGTCTTCCCTTGAAGTTTTCTCATCTTCTTGACTTGGTCCACATGCAATCCACCGAGCTCATCTCTAGATGTGGTCTTGATGCATAGGCTCGTGAATCGACCGGTGCTAGCTTCCAACTTGACATTTTATCCTTTGTTGAAGCTCCACACCTACTAAGATCTTGATAAGGGATCTGTCACTAATTAAACACAAGATCATTAGTAAACATAACTTCATGAGTTGATCATCATCAAAACTAGAGTGATGGGCCTTTGGGCCAACACATTTTCTAATATTTTAGATTTTCTATGATTTTCTTGAATTTTCCTGAATTAAGTTGAAAATCTTCAAAACCGGTGTGGACCAGTGCCACTGACCGATTCTCGGATTTTTAATTTACAAACGGAGTAGAATTTCTAAAAACGGCTTTCACATCATTTTTTAAAATCATATTTTCTATCTAAATACTTTTTCTGAGATTTTTCATAATTTATCAAAATCCGGCCGAACCGGTATAGACCGGCATTGACGGTTGACTTCAGGATTTTTATTTCAAAAATGAGATTGAATTTATGAAACCGATTTCACCAAAAATCTTTATATAATATTTATTATTTTTGAGAATTTTTGGGAGGCTTTCCAAGCTATTTTATTTTTGGGACTTTTCCGGAGTTTTCGGTGTTTTCCCAGATACCGGAATAGTACCCAGATATTTTTCCACTTTTCTCTCTTCTCGCTAGACGCGAGTTTCACCAACCTTGGATTCTGCATTTAATGCAGAGATCCTCTCCTTGCTACATTTAATGCACTGCTTATCAATTCCAATCAAGTCATTATGACTTTTGTCCTTTTGCTAAACGCGGCTTTTTGCATCTTCCCTGGGCGCTGAGATAATCCCCGCGTCTGGCTAAATTTTTGCCCAGACGTGGATTCATTTCATGGGGACGCAGGTTCTTTAAATGGACGCAAGTCCCATTTGTGTAGACTCCTTTGTTTTGATTGGATGGCCATATTATAATATTTTCTCCCCCTTATAAAACCACCCCACTCCTTCTCTCTCTTTCATTTCCCTTCTTCTTCTTCATTTTCCAGCCAACAGGCTGCAAACGACCAGCAGCCAAAGAGCCTTCTTCTCCCTCCTTTGGCCACCCATTTCTCCACCATTTTCCCTCCATTTTCACCACAAATTCCACCATCTTTTCCATCTTCTTCTTCCTCTTCTTTTCCATCAAATAACCCATTTTCACCACCACCTTCTCCACCATCTCCACCACCATATACTCCACCTTGGCCACCAACGACCATGCCATCTCCTTCTCCTCGTCGTGCTCTTTCCGACGAGCTATAGCTTCGTTCTCTGAATCCTCGTTTCCAAAACTCCATTTTCACCATATGAACTACACTTGCACCCCACAATTTGTTTGGGCTTGGGCTTAGCTTACCGGATTCCGGCCACCTCCGACCGCCGTCGGCGACCACCGGCCATGACCGGCTACCACCCCATCATCTTCTCAAGGGCCGACCACCTCCATTGGATTGGGGCCGAGCTCTTCTTCGTCGGTAACATCTCCGATGATTATTCCGGTAATCGTTCACGATTATTCCGGTAATCATTACGGTGACGATTACAACGACAACAACCAACATCACCTCCTTTTTATTACTCCATCAAAATCCAACTCCTTCACCAAATAACACCACCACCAAAGCAATCACCTTTCCCTTCCTCTCTCCCTCTGTATATTGCTAACGTGGATCTCTCTCCCGCGTCCAGGCAATCGCGTCCAGGCAATTCCTAATGCGAGTCTTCGCGTTCTTGGCATCTGTTTAACGCGGCCTACGCGTTCTTGTATCAACGCGGCGCGGAGCTCATGCCCGCGTCTGTGTTCTTCTTGTGTCAACGCGACGTGGAGTTCATGCTCGCGTCTGCGTTCTCCTCGCGTCCTGACTTGAACGCAGGTCTCGAACCTCGCATTTATGGCATCTATGCAACGCGAACCCCGCGTCTGCGACCCCTGCGTCTCCCTGTGCACTCTCTCCTCCCATATACTTCTCTCTCTAGCTCTCACATTCTCTCTCCTCTCTCTTTCCTTCTCTCTCTTGACTTCCTCTTCTCTCTATCACTTTCTCCCTAACGCGTTGACGGGTTGATTTCCTAGATTCCGGAGATCGAGAATTTCACTATATTTTCGGGACTTAGGCGAGTGTCCTCGCTCTCGCCTCCATTTGGGTTTCCCCGCTTCGTCGGGTCGACATGTATTTTATTCCATGTTTTCATGTATTATGTATTGGGCTGAGTCCCTGTATTTGTGTATGGCCGAGTGCCAATGACTGGACCCTTCAGCCTCCGGTCTCTCACTATCTCGAAAAAGACGTGATTGGGACCGTCAGGTTTCTCTGGACCCTTCAGCCTCCAGTTTCTCACTATCTCGAAAGAGACGTGATTGGGGCCGTCAGGTTTCTCTGGACCCTTCAGCCTCCGGTTTCTCACTATCTCGAAAGAGACGTGATTGGGACCGTCAGGTTTCTCAGCTCCGCTTGGTTATCATGATCAGCGTTCAGCGCTTTACAACTAGATTCGTCTAGGCGGGATGCTGCCGAAATTCTTACTCGTACTTTAAGCTGAATTTTCCCGGTAACCTTGCCAGACGCTCCAGTGTTAAATACTGTTTGCTGTCTGTACACTCCAGCTTGCTCAGCTCCGCTTGGTTGTGCTCAGTTACTACGCTATCACATGCTATGTATTTACTTGACTTGTTAACTCTTGACATGATTGGTCACCTACCAAATATCATCCTCCTGTCATGCCATCACTTGACACCCGGCATGATATACTTGACTCTCATGATTATCACGATAACGGGAATGATGACCTGACATCTTGCTTACGGGAATGATGACCTGACATCTTACTTACAAACTTGATATACATTATAGTACGAACTAGTACTCCTGATATACATGTATTCCTGACTTGTTCCTACTCATTTCCGGAACCTGATAATCATCTAATAAACCGTAAAATAAGACAACTTACACCCGGTTTGGGGGAAACTGATGGGCCCTGATTAATCATGTTTATGGTGGTCTTATCGAGCCGCGCGTGGCCACATACTTGAGGGATCACCTGGCGGCCACCAGGGATTCCGTGGGGTGTGCTGGCACCCCTACTCCTGTTTATTCCTACCGGGTATGCACACGCCCTAGGCCTATTTCTATGGGATCTGCGATACTCTATTCCTGTTCGGGCATAAATAAGTCCCGGTACCTAGCGGTACGTTCCGGCTCAGCACTGGATACTCCTGAACCGTTGTCCCGGGCATGTACGGGGCCCATCCGAAACATGATTCATCGAACTTTATCAGTTTTCAAATAACTTGCTCTATAAGTTGTGAGTGGAAGTATGTGGAATGGGACGCATACTGAAACCTGCAACTTAGATGGCCCAATTATAATAAGATGCTAAGATACCATTGTTGTGTTGTTTTGTAACTCGAGTTGTATGCGTTTGGATTACGGTGACATGGGATAAAGGTATATAAATGAGGGTTTCCTTGTTTGAATTATTCCTTCGATGTACTAGTCTCATGATGCCGTGACCTAAGCTTGTACAATCAGATTTGCTCGTAATAGTTTTATTCGGTTTTATCGGTTCTATGTTATACTTTGCTCACATTCTGTTTTACTTCCTGTGTTCTATTCCACCAGTTTCCTGCTCTTGTCATATTATACCATGTGTTTGCTTACCTATGCTCGCCACCTGGCTTTTGCCTCACCACTCGCCTGGGGAGTTCTATCTGACTCCCCTGGATCCTCATGTCCAGGTCATGAAGCTTGGAGCGTATGGATTCTCCCAGTTGCTGATCAGAGTGGCGCAGCCGAAGCGTGGATCTCCAGCAGACCGTCCAGAGCTCTATTCTTCCAGGCCCCCCTGTGTGCCTCTCGAGTTTTCCTTTTGTAAACTCGTGAGTACTTGTGTACTGTTCATACTTGTACATCTCTTTGTACTCTCGCAATTGCGCATATCAGTGATGTAATATTCATGTAATATTGGATCACCTCTGGTGATAACTTTGTAATTGTACCCATATGTTGGAATGTATAATGCACCGCTTGCTTTCGTACTCTGATTCTTGCCTATACTGATGCTTAGCGTATATACGTGAGGGTATTTTTGACCTGCGTATATACGTCGCAGTGACGTCCCCGTACCCGCGGGATCGGGGCGTTACAGGGTGGTATCAGAGCCTAGGCTCTCGCATTCTCAGTACGTCCAGATGGCAAATTAATAGTAAAGAAATTTGCAACTGGAATGCATGAGTCCTGGTTATACACTCTAACTACAAGTGCAGAGTTATCTATTTTTCTTGATCATTCTTCCTTTGATTCCTAATCCCTTCCATCTTTTCCCTGTTTTGGTTTTTCGTAGCCCTTATACCAACTTAAGATATGAATAGACTAGAGAGGTAGTGGCTAGTTCTGAATAAAGCTATTATATGATCTCTTCGGCTGACTCTATGAAGTTCGGGTATTCTCAAGATTGATCAACAACCGGGTTATCTTTCAGAAGATGGTATTCGGGTTCTTCTGCGGTTATTCTTTATTCTTGGCTTTATTCTTCAGAGTGATTGATGCCTGATCTTCAGAATTCTTAACTATCGGTCTTCTTTATTTATGGTCAGTATTATTCGGCATCGTTCAAAGATTCATACAGCAGGAAGTGCAGAAGACGTCTATATTCTGATTTTATTCATACAGCCGGAAGTGCAGAAGATGTCTATATTCTGATTTTTGTGCAGTCAACTTGGGAAGCCCTACCTGTAGTGATTCATATCTTGATTGGTATAATTTCTGTCCTTGTCCCTCTTGTGTTCATCTTCCCCTTATCGAAATTGCGAGGACGCAATTTTTTGTAAGGTGGATGGATTGTAACACCCCGCTCCCAGAATACGTACTTAGTTGCGTATTCAGATTTTTTGATCGTATTTTTTGATTTACTTCCTGTATTTGTTTTGTATTATGAATTATTTATATGATCGTTTTGTCTTGGATCCGGATTCACGGACTCGGAGACAACCTTAGTTTGAACCGGGGACCTGATCCTAGTGTATTACTCGATTTGGTCATTCCGGTATTTCGATTTGACCGATTTCAGTTTTAAACATCATTTTCTAATATTTTAGATTTTTTATGATTTTCTGAAATTTTCCTGAATTAAGTTGGAAATCATCAAAACCGGTGTGGACCAATGCCACTGACCGATTCTCGGATTTTTAATTTACAAACGGAGTAGAATTTTTAAAAATGGCTTTCACATCATTTCTTAAAATCATATTTTCTATCTAAATACTTTTTTTGAGATTTTTCAGAATTTATCAAAATCTGGCCGAACCGGTATAGACCGGCATTGACGGTTGACTTCAGGATTTTTATTTCGAAAATGAGATTGAATTTATGAAATTGATTTCACCAAAAATCTTTATATAATATTTATTATTTTTGAGAATTTTTGGGAGGCTTTCCAAGCTACTTTATTTTTGGGACTTTTCCGGAGTTTTCGGTGTTTTCCCAGATACCGGAATAGTACCCAGATATTTTTCCACTTTTCTCTCTCCTCGCTAGACGCGAGTTTCACCAACCTTGAATTCTGCATTTAATGCAGAGATCCTCTCCTTGCTACATTTAATGCACTGCTTATCAATTCCAATCAAGTCATTATGACTTTTGTCCTTTTGCTAAACGCGGCTTTTTGCATCTTCCCTGGGCGCTGAGATAATCCCCGCGTCTGGCTAAATTTTTGCCCAGACGCGGATTCATTTCATGGGGACGCAGGTTCTTTAAATGGACGCAAGTCCCATTTGTGTAGACTCCTTTGTTTTGATTGGATGGCCATATTATAATATTTTCTCCCCCTTATAAAACCACCCCACTCCTTCTCTCTCTTTCATTTCCCTTCTTCTTCTTCATTTTCCAGCCAACAGGCTGCAAATGACCAGCAGCCAAAGAGCCTCCTTCTCCCTCCTTTGGCCACCCATTTCTCCACCATTTCCCTCCATTTTCACCACAAATTCCACCATCTTTTCCATCTTCTTCTTCCTCTTCTTTTCCATCAAATAACCCATTTTCACCACCACCTTCTCCACCATCTCCACCACCATATACTCCACCTTGGCCACCAACGACCATGCCATCTCTTTCTCCTTGTCGTGCTCTTTCCGACGAGCTATAGCTTCGTTCTCCGAATCCTCGTTTCCAAAACTCCATTTTCACCATATGAACTACACTTGCACCCCACAATTTGCTTGGGCTTGGGCTTGGCTTACCAGATTCCGGCCACCTCCGGTCGCCGCCGGCGACCACCGGCCATGACCGGCTACCACCCCATCATCTTCTCAAGGGCCGACCACCTCCATTGGATTGGGGCCGAGCTCTTCTTCGTCGGTAACATCTCCGATGATTATTCCGGTAATCATTCACGATTATTCCGGTAATCATTACGGTGACGATTACAACGACAACAACCAACATCACCTCCTTTTTATTACTTCATCAAAATCCAACTCCTTCACCAAATAACACCACCACCAAAGCAATCACCTTTCCCTTCCTCTCTCCCTCTGTATATTGCTAACGCGGATCTCTCTCCCGCGTCCAGGCAATTCCTAACGCGAGTCTTCGCGTTCTTGGCATCTGTTTAACGCGGCCTACGCGTTCTTGTATCAACGCGGCGCGGAGCTCATGCCCGCGTCTGTGTTCTTCTTGTGTCAACGCGACGTGGAGTTCATGCTCGCGTCAGCGTTCTCCTCGCGTCCTGACTTGAATGCAGGTCTCGACCTCGCGTTTGTGGCATCTATGCAACGCGAACCCCGCGTCTGCGACCCCTGCGTCTCCCTGTGCACTCTCTCCTCCCATATACTTCTCTCTCTAGCTCTCACATTCTCTCTCCTCTCTCTTTCCTTCTCTCTCTTGACTTCCTCTTCTCTCTATCACTTTCTCCCTAACGCGTTGACGCGTTGATTTCCTAGATTCTGGAGATCGGGAATTTCACTATATTTTCGGGACTTAGGCGAGTGTCCTCGCTCTCGCCTCCATTTGGGTTTCCCCGCTTCGTCGGGTCGACATGTATTTTATTTCATGTTTTCATGTATTATGTATTGGGCTGAGTCCCTGTATTTGTGTATGGCCGAGTGCCAATGACTGGACCCTTCAGCCTCCGGTCTCTCACTATCTCGAAAGAGACGTGATTGGGACCGTCAGGTTTCTCTGGACCCTTCAGCCTCCGGTTTCTCACTATCTCGAAAGAGACGTGATTGTGGCCGTCAGGTTTCTCTGGACCCTTCAGCCTCCGGTTTCTCACTATCTCGAAAGAGACGTGATTGGGACCGTCAGGTTTCTCAGCTCCGCCTGGTTATCATGATCAGCGTTCAGCGCTTTACCACTAGATTCGTCTAGGCGGGATGCTGCCAGAATTCTTACTCGCACTTTAAGCCGAGTTGTCCCGGTAACCTTGCCAGACGCTCCAGTGTTAAATACTGTTTGCTGTCTGTACACTCCAGCTTGCTCAGCTCCGCTTGGTTGTGCTCAGTTACTACGCTATCACATGCTATGTATTTACTTGACTTGTTAACTCTTGACATGATTGGTCACCTGCCAAATATCATCCTCCTGTCATGCCATCACTTGACACTCGGCATGATATACTTGACTCTCATGATTATCACGATAACGGGAATGATGACCTGACATCTTGCTTACGGGAATGATGACCTGACATCTTGCTTACAAACTTGATATACATTATAGTACGAACTAGTACTCCTGATATACATGTATTCCTGACTTGTTCCTGCTCATTCCCGGAACCTGATAATCATCTAATAAACTGTAAAATAAGACAACTTGCACCTGGTTTGGGGGAAACTGATGGGCCCTGATTAATCATGTTTATGGTGGTCTTATCGAGCCGCGCGTGGCCACATACTTGAGGGATCACCTGGCGGCCACCAGGGATTCCGTGGGGTGTGCTGGCACCCTACTCCTGTTTATTCCTGTCGGGTATGTACACGCCCTAGGCCTATTTCTATGGGATCTGCGATACTCTATTCCTGTTCGGGCGTAAATAAGTCCTGGTACCTAGCGGTACGTTCCGGCTCAGCACCGGATACTCCTGAACCGTTGTCCCGGGCATGTACGGGGCCCATCCGAACATGATTCATCGAACTTTATCAGTTTCCAAATAACTTGCTCTATAAGTTGTGAGTGGAAGTATGTGGAATGGGACGCATACTGAAACCTGCAACTTAGATGGCCCAATTATAATAAGATGCTAAGATACCATTGTTGTGTTGTTTTGTAACTCGGGTTGTATGCGTTTGGATTACGGTGACATGGGATAAAGGTATATAAATGAGGGTTTCCTTGTTTGGATTATTCCTTCGATGTACTAGTCTCATGATGCCGTGACCTAAGCTTGTACAATCGGATTTGCTCGTAATCGGTTTTATTCGGTTTTATCGGTTCTATGTTATACTTTGCTCACATTCTGTTTTACTTCCTGTGTTCTATTCCACCAGTTTCCTGCTCTTGTCATATTATACCATGTGTTTGCTTACCTATGCTCGCCACCTGGCTTTTGCCTCACCACTCGCCTGGGGAGTTCTATCTGACTCCCCTGGATCCTCATGTCCAGGTCATGAAGCTTGGAGCGTATGGATTCTCCCAGTTGCTGATCAGAGTGGCGCAGCCGAAGCGTGGATCTCCAGCAGACCGTCCAGAGCTCTATTCTTCCAGGCCCCCCTGTGTGCTTCTCGAGTTTTCCTTTTGTAAACTCGTAAGTGCTTGTGTACTGTTCATACTTGTACATCTCTTTGTAATCTCGCAATTGCGCATATCAGTGATGTAATATTCATGTAATATTGGATCACCTTTGGTGATAACTTTGTAATTGTACCCATATGTTGGAATGTATAATGCACCACTTGCTTCCGTACTCTGATTCTTGCCTATACTGATGCTTAGCGTATATACGTGAGGGTATTTTGACCTGCGTATATACGTCGCAGTGACGTCCCCGTACCAGCGGGATCGGGGCGTTACATCGACCGACCTTCTAGGCTGGCCTTGTGCACGTCCCCGTGCACATCGGTCAACCGACCGTCGATCGCCAGCAGATTCTGGCAGGGAATAAGGGTTATGAAACCTAGTCATTTTAACTTCTATAAAATCTCATAAATTCTCATAAATTTCACAAAAATCAGTTCTTGTTAATTATTTGAAGAACAAATATGTGTAACCAAAAATCAACACATATTACAAAAAATTTGAACTATTTTTGTGATATACAAATTAGGCTTAAACACAAAAATCATATTTTCCAAAACTTGGATTTTGAAATGAAAATTCGTTTTCTCAAAACTTGTATAAATACAAAAATATAATATAGAAACACATTTGAAGCATATTGTGTATGGATAGAATCCAATAGACATGTAAATTATATATATCTATGTTTTTGAAATAAAATCCAAAATAGGCTTTGTTAAATACAAAACTCCAAAATACATGAATAGGATCATCAAATTAAGTTTTTCTAAATATATAAAGCATATATGTAAATAGATGAAATCAAATATACATTAAACCATGTAAACTTGTTTTGATTCTATCTATTAATGAAAACCATGAATATGGATATTCATAATCTAAAACCACTTAAGCTGAAACTCGAACTTATTGAACTTGTGTGTGTGTGAACTTGAGCTTATCAACACTAGTTGATTGGTCGCTAATGTTGCTTATTTAATATCATATTTCCATACTTATTTTATAATAAAAGCCTGCATTGTCCTAATTAATGCTAAATTTATTTGCAGGCCTAATCCTTAAGGAGATGAAGAGAAATGAGCCCAAAAACCCACCAGAATTCTGAATTAAATCAGAATTAATTCGCACTCACTAAATCAGGGCAAAATTAAGAGGTTGAAAACTGGTTGAGAAGAATCCTCTCAGAATCGATCGGTTAAAGCCAAGAATCCAAGGCCATTTCGTTAGAATCTTGGAATCAAACGAAGAAACCAAAATCAGATAAATACAGAGAAACTCCCAGAGAGCCCCACCAACAGGGTGTGGCCATCTGGCCACACCTTGGCCGCGGAAACGCGGCAATTACCGCGGATCCGCGACCTTGTTGGGGAGTTAGGGGGAGCGTTTGATCTCCCGATCTCCCCGGGATCCTGGTTGTTGGGTTTTTGGCCTATAAAAAGGCATTCTTTGTGCTGAAATTGAACGACCATGCAGAGTTAGGACTTTAGACTAGTTTTTCTATTTCTTAGTTTAGGTTTTTGTTTTTCTTTTTCATGTAATTTTAGTTTTGATTTATGTAAATAAGAGAAGATCAGACTTTCATCGAAGAAGAAGAATGAAGCTTGAGCTGGAGTGACACCGGTGTAAGATGTATTTCTTTTCCTTGATTGTTATGAAATCGACTCTATGTTTTCTCTTTGTATGTAGTTTCTTTTTGTTTTCTTCTTCTTCTTCTTCTTCTTTTCTACTTTACTTTTCTTTTTAGCACAATTGTCTTCCAAGTGAGTCTAAAGCATCGAAAGAGCCTTGCCTTTGCGAGTGCCACCGATAGCTCATGATGATTGAATTGTGAGTCTCTCTGTATCATTTCATGCTTGCGTATCTTGATGATGTAATGTGGAAGAGAACAAAAATCTACTCTTATGGGCTATGCGCTGATTGCCTCTAATTCAAGGTAACATCGTAGCTGAAGACTCAAGGTAAGCTTTTGGCGAAAAGAAGGTAAGCAATAGTTTTTATTTTTGTAAATTATATCACCACCTCTTCCAACTCTTTTTCCTCCACTTCATTTGTACATATTCGCTTCATTGTTTTTTGATTTTTTCACCTTCTTCATCTTTCATTTTCTTCTAACTTTAACATAATTCTTTTACATTTTCTTAACTTAAAAACAGAGAAGAACTCTCGTTTTGTTTTCATAAGGATTTCAATAAAGAATTGTAACGCTTCCATCGCAAACCCTCCTTGTGGATCACGACCCGCATAGCCACTTGCTATAGCGGAAGAATTGAGCACTTGCACAAGTTTATTATTAGATCTGAAATTTTGTATTTCGTGTGCAGGTTTTGCCTCAATCACTAGTCTATCTTTACACAAGATCTAAATCAACTAAACTAAATACAAACTGAAGTCTTCTTGTAGAACTCCTTCTGCAAGCTGACTCGATCCAAACGCGATCCAATAAGCTTGACTCCAACCGAGTGCTAGATGTGATCTTGACACGCGAGCTCTTGAATCCACATGTGTTAGCTCCAAATCTCTTTTGTTGAAGCTAAGCAACTACTATGATCTTGATTAATAATTGAAACTATATAAACACAAGATCATTAGTGTTATAACTACATAGATTAATCATCATCAAAACTAGATCGATGGGCCTTTGGGCCAACAATCTCCCCCTTTTGGATGATGACAAGACTCATGGAGTTATATATGCATGGATTAAAGATAAGCTTTATAGAAGCTCCCCCTTAACTCATGCATAGCAATAAACAATTAGGATATTCAATAAAACGCATAAATAAAATAAAACATATATGCATAAATACTAAATATTAAACATGCATATATAAACTCATTAAATTCTTCTTTCCCCTTTTGTCAATTCATCAACAAAGGGGTGAGGACAATTAAACAATAAAGATGTATATGCGATATACATTCATGAAGAGGAGGGGCATAAAATTAGCTCCCCCTGCATACATGCATTACATGGAGAAGGGATGACTAGGTCCTAACTCACATAAAACATAATATATGATGTATGAACGGAGGTGTTAAGCTCCCCCTACAAACGCGTATCACATAAAGAAGAGAGGTTAAGCTTCACAATGTGAGATACATTCAACATGAATCTAATATAGAGAAGATGTTAAGCTCCCCTAGCATATAGGCAATATATATCAACAAATTTTAAGAAAATTTTGAAATCACTTTTAAAATAAATTTTGAATTTTCTTGAAGTCAACAAAATAAATTATGATACCAATGAAATCAAATAGTAGTTGACAGAAACAAATGTTGGTACCACTTGAAAATTTTTTTTAAGATACTAATAGTAGATTTTGATACCAATTGAAGGTGAAACATGAAGTACATTTTGATATCGAATAAATACCAATTGAAATTAATGCATAAGCTTGTAAAGATACCAATTAACATTTAGAATAAAATCAAGCTTATCATAAATATAATTTGTGCTTTAAAAGTGTAAAGATATTATAAAACAAGCACAATCAAATTATATATATGTATGTATGAAATTGAAAATACCAATTATAATTGATACTAATTGAAATTTAAAGCATACATATATAAGAAAACAAATATGTGTATACAAAAATGAAATGACATGAAGATTATGTGTATAACTCATACCTACCATTCTATTCATGCATATGATAAAAAATATTCAATAAGGGTATACAAGGCATGGTCGCCCAACCATCCTCCGCCTTTTGATGGTAGGGGTTTTCAAAAATCATGATTTGAAAATATTTTAGCATAGTTTGAAAATTACTACCAAAAGTAGAATAATGAACTAATTTAAAGTAGTTTTCAAAATTAGTTTGAAATCCTTCGAGTAAGGAATGAAACAATAAGTATCCCATGAAAACATGAAAAATCACACGATCACCGACACTCAAATAGCAATAAAGCACATATATGCTCATGAAATAAAAAATCATGAGTAAACACCAAATATAGAGTGTAAGAGTCATGTAATCAACAAAATCTTAGAAATAAGGCATTGAAGCTCATATGAATTTTCTTTTATCAAAAATAAGAAATCATCAAAACTAGATACACTCCAAGGTATATGTATATATTCTTGAAACTAAAAGTATACATACATATCCTAAACATAAACGAGTCTAAAATTTTTTTGCATGACAAGCAAGTGACTCTAGGAAGATAACATATACATGAAGATAAACACATTTTATGAAAATATGTACAAAAATAGAGAAAATAAGTATAAATGAAAGGATCATCAAAACTAGGTTATACATGTACGTGTAATGAGTACAAACGAGCAATGAAGTACAAACATATAATAATCAAGTGCAGCTCACTACTTGTATAAGTATAAATACAAGTTTGAACGAAAACTTCATCTAAACAAGTAATCAAAAATATGAAGTACAAAATCATAAACAAACATGAACATTAGGGTAACTGCACATGCTCTAGAGTTAGGATATACACAATAGCTAAATTATAGTGAGAACACAAAGGCAATAGTCCATATAAACATGGGTATATCCCAAATGCTATTTATATATATCTCAAGTCTAATTAATATTGCATTTAATATAATAATTAAGAAAACATGAAAATCAATACATGCAAAGAAACATTCATATGAAAGCATGTAAACAAGATAAGAAGTTGGAAATAGTTATCAAAATCAATAGGGCTAATCTCCAGGTCTCCAAATCATGGTGGCCCTCCCACCAAACATCCTTAATGCATCCAAAGTAGTGTCTATCAAGCTCAAACGTACCGACCATCAAGGCACCATTCCTCTTACGTTATGTGAGAGCCCACACCTACATCAAATTCAATAGGGGTAAATTTTTTACCCACATTTTTTTGGATCTATAGGGGTTAGCACCTTTCCTAACCTAAACAAATTTATTTTCAAAATTTGAAACATTTAATTTATTATAACAAAATCTTACAAAGTGGCCCCTATGTTGATCGGGAAAAAAACCGCGCACAAAAAGTGTATGTTTTGAAATTTAGATTTAAAGTGTATGTACTTTGGCTTCCTTGATACTTTCATTTTAGCATAGAGGCTAAAATGAGTCGAATCCACAAGGACGGGAGGCGATATAAGCTTACGTGGTATGTTCACGTATATGTTAGGTGTTCTTCAAAGTTTTAAAGAATCAAAAGAAAAGAAAACAAAGAATAAAAAGAGAAGTACAGTGAAAACAAAGAAGTGAGAAACATAGAAGAATGGTATTTGTGATTTTTTTATATCTAATACAAAGTGAAAAAGAAAGAAAACTCATGGCTACTAACTACTAATAGCTCTTCTAACCATGCTAACCTCTTAGTGATAGTTGCCTCACATGTATTATTGGTTATCACTAGTCCTTAGTTCAAGAGCGTTTTGAAGCATGACCCATATGTAACTCATCACATCCCAACTCAATAAACAAGTGCAAGCTACACTTAAACCATCAAGACTAAACAAGAGTAAGCATGGAATAAAGTAATGTTAGCTTGTTAGAAAGTTAGGATGTTAGAGTGTTAGATCCATCATCATGAACCATCAATGATTCTTGCAAGAGCAAGGCCAAGTAGAGGCTATTAGATTCATGTGGATTATCAAGTAAGTAGTTAGACTAGTTAGTGGTTAGTAGTTTGTTGCCATGAGAGAAAAATTAGTTAGACATGTAAAGAGTTAGAGAAGAAGCAAATAGAGATAAAAGAAGAATCTTTCATAGAATGTTACCTTCCATTACAAGAACTTTCTCTTCTATCCTATGATCACTCTCTTTCCTATTACATGATTTATAAAAATGAAAAATATAAAAGAAGAAGAAGAAGAAGAACTAAACTAAACTACCCTAAACTACAATATAGAAAGAAACTATACTACTCTCTGTATTTTTCCATCTTCAGAACCCCAGGGGTATTTATGGGTACCAGGGGAAAGGGGGCCAGGGGGACAACCCCTGGCCCAAAGCACGGGCGAGACAGCGCCCGTGCGGCAGCGAAAAAGCGGCCCAGGTCACGTTTTCGCGGCTCTCTAGAGCCACACACGGCGCCTGCAGCCGCGCGCTGTCGCATTTGTCCCTTGTCAGCTTGATGTCCCGGTTTTTAGTTTTGGGCCCCTGGTTTTGATGAATTAGCTCTCCAAAATCAATGGCTATATTATAAGCCTTTAATTACCCATTAAATGGTGATTTAGGGTCTTCTTCTTTATTACACACCATAGACCTAGAAACATGGAAGAGTGCTGTTATTAGCAGAATTTAATATTTAATAAATGTGAAGATGTAGTATGAAATATGCAGTTTTAGAGACTAATCACACCCCCACACTTATCTTTTGTTGTCTTGAGCAAAACAAAAACTAAAAGAATTATTACACCACTTTCGTCGGTGACGCGATTGTACTGAGCATGTGCAACAAGCCGTTAAACCTCTAAATTTTCCTAAGAGGAGGAGTTTTGTCTCCTGAGGGTTTTTAGCGGATTACACCCACAAAATTCATAAAGAAAGGAATCAATTGTTAGTATTTTGAAAACGATTTTGATATAGAGAAAAGCATTTGAAATATTTTACGAAAATATAAGTGATTCAAGGTCATAGGTTAACCAGAAATTATTCTTCCTTAAACTAAGTCGAAATGTAAAATCTTGCTATAAATTAAATGTAAGAATTTAAAATTGAATTCACTCTTTGATCTTTCATAAAACTCTTAGATCATATGCACTTTATGAACGGTGAAGATTTTTGGGATATCGACTCTAACTTTCATGCCATTTATTTGTGTATATATATTTTTATTTATATATATATATTTTTTTCTTTCTTTAGTTTTATTAGGCTTTCTTATTTACCCGGGTAGTGAGCCTTTAGCCGGTGACTCCCAAACCAGATGATCTTAGGGCACCAGATGAGAAAACATCCCTCGGACTTAAGGACTCGAGTAACAAGGCCACAAAAGGGGATTATTTTTATTTTTATTCACCATTTTAGGTGTAAATAATCATGCTTCCTGAGGCATAACTACCCAACTTCAATAAGTGGCTTTTATTTTCATCAAATTTTTTAATATATTTTTATGACATTTTTAGTCTTTATTTCAATCCCAAAAATTGTGTAAGTGTGAAGTGAATAAATCTAAGGCAAAAAAATTCAAGATCAAATTATTTTTCCAATCTTTCTTCTTTATCCTAAAATTTAAATAAGATCTATTATTTTGACTTCGTTTAAAAATTCATAATTTTAGGTCTTCCTAATTCCTAAGATAATTTTAATTTTCTTAAAAATAAATCAAAACTATTTCTCTTATGTCAAAAAGTTCTGTAAAAAGAAAAGAAAAGAGTTTTTATACAAAAGAAAATTTTAAAAAGTTCCTAAAAAAGAAGTGTAAAAGAAAGAAAATGTAAAACTACCTATGTTAGTAAACCCTCCCCCACACTTATCTCATGCATTGTCCTCAATGCATCATGAATGTGTATATACATGAAACAAATAGAGAGGGAAGGAAAATTAACTCATGGTGGTAGCTCTGGTGGTGACTGGGCCAAGCGTTGCTACCCAGTCAAGATATCATGGATCTTGCAAAAACCCACCAGTGACCTCTCTTATATGGCCCATTAAAATGTTGAAGAACTGTATGATCTTATTGAAAAAATTACCCCATCCAATTTTCAGTTTTCAAAAATAATTACTGAGTCATTTTGTTCAACATTCTTATCCAACAATTAAGTGTGAGTTTAGGAGATGATTGATTTGGACTCAAATGGAACAGGAATAAAAACTGATACCGACTCAAGAATTTGACTCAAATTCAAGTCGAGATTCAAAAAGGGGAGTCGAAATTGGTTCAAAATTGGGTCTAAACTAAAGAATACGTTCACATACTTTTCCCAGCAATGAAGTGTGATCATAAAAGATTGGTGATTCAATTTCACGGTGTACTATTACAGGATTCAATGTTGACTTTGGAATAGAGAAAAAAATCTGGTAAAGATGCCGGAGTCATTATTGAATCAAAAAGTAAAATAGAATTCCCAACTTGAGATTCAGGATCACTTTCAAGCTCAAGTTCAATTTCAAAAAAAGGATAACTTGCCAAAATGTCAAGGATGTGATGTTGGTCAAGTTTAGGTTGGTATGATGAAATTGAAGCTGGATTTCTAAAATGACAAGATTCTGGATCCAATCAGTAGAGTTAGGGATATAAGGATCGATCAAAGGTTGACAAGAAAGAGTTTCCTCGCTCTCATTGATAATTTTCTCATTAGTGAGTCTAACCTAGTGATAGGCCATGTAACAGAATTTGAGTCTAAATCATATCTTCCATACTTTTTGTAATTGGTTCTTCTTGAAAAGATGAGTATGGAAGTTGATTTTAAAAATTGTGGTGAAATTGTGAATCCATCAGATTTTGCGAGTGCTGCTCTGACTCACGCAAGGGTTCCATACTCAAGTCTAGTATTGATGGTTGTTCATTTTGAATCGGTGAGACTGGAAAAGGTGAGTAGGACTCTTGAAAATTTTGTTGAGATGATGAGTCAAACATATTTTGGAATCGTTGCACTATTTCACAAAAGGCTTCCAAACACTTTTCTAGCTCGGATTCTTCTTCAATTGGATGTTCTAGAAAAGGAGTATATAGAGTTTGATTGGGAAGGATTATGAATTGAGCAAATTTGAATTTTTGTTGGGACTCAAGCATGGCTTCCACACTCCTTTCCAAATTGGATTTTTCCTCAGTTGGTGGAACAAGAAAAGGAGGATATGAAGCAGAAATGGGGAATGAATATTATGAAAATTATGGACAAGATGGTTGAAAATTTGACTCGGGAGAGGTGAATCCCCATAAACTCTGTGAAGAGTGAAAATTATTCTGAAAATTATAATCATACGATTAGGGATATGGGTCATATTGAGTCATATAATCCCAATCTGATATATATGGTTGGTTCATGTTGTACATAGCCAAGTCAGAGTTATCCGAGTCAAATGTGGTCGGGGTGAAATATGGATCATATTATGATTGAAAAAATTGTTGTTGTTAAAATCTATTTCACAATTTACAAAAACAAACAAACAAACAAACAAACAAAGAGAAAAAGAAAAAGAAAAAGAAAACAAGCGTATCCTAGGGTTGACTTAGACCTAGACGGCTCCTAACTGGCTAGACTGTCCACGGGGGGTACATTGTCAGAATCTGGCCACGAGTTAATTGACCAAGTAGGGGCAAGATCAGTGGAAGGTATCCGTACCAGAGCAACGGGCCTAATTATGTCAAACCACTATTCTTCAAGGTTTTGCCTTTCAATCCCCAACCTTAGACACTGATTTGATAAGAGTCAATTTCTAACAACTTTCTCATCAGGTCAATCTTCTAAATGAGTCCGAGACGTCCCTAGAGGCCAAAATCTAGCAAGTTTTATTTAGGCTTGGGTTGTGTGAGTGGGGAGGTGATTTTTGGGCTAAGGGAGGGTAATGACTTTCCCATCTTATGTTGTATCAGGTGTTACCCTTAAGTTCAATTTGTGCAAGTGTGCAATATAGATAAGAATGAACACAAAAAAGCGAGTAAATCACTGAAGTGTTTGTCCTAACTATATGCAATGCAATATGTACACTTCTATTAAGATCACAACAACATAAGAACAAAATACAGTATATTGGAATGAAAATTGACACGTGCCTAGATGCAAATATCTAAACCATTTTAAAATATTCAATTACCGTATTTTAGTTCTTAGAATTATTATAGTGCACATGTAATATAAACAAAAACTAGTAGCAGAATATAAGAATATACAAGAATTTATCCAACCACATAAGAGCAAGTGTGAACTTCTGCAATGCTAAAACTTTAACCTGCACACCAAAAAAACAAACAAAAAAGTTAACAAAAACGTGAAATCAAACTGTTCCCATCCCTGGCAACGGCGCCAAAATTTGATCGGGGAAAAATTGCGCAAAAAAAGTGTATGTTTTGAAATCAAGATTTAAAGTGTACGTGCTTTGGCTTCCTCGATACTTCTGTTATAGCATAGAGGCTAAAACGAGTCGAATCCACAAAGACGGGAGGCGATATAAGCTTACGTGGTATGTTCACGTGTATGTTAAAGTGTTCTTCAAAGTTTTAAAGAATCAAAAGAAAAGAAAACAAAGAATGAAAAGAGAAGTACGGTGAAAACAAAGAAGTGAGAAACACAGAAGAATGATATTTGTGATTTTGTTTTTATATCTAAAATAAAGTGAAAAAGAAAGAAAACTCATGGCTACTAACTACTAATGGCTCCACTAACCATGCTAACCTCTTAGTGATAGTTGCCTCACATGTATCATTGGTTATCACTAGTCCTTGGTTCAAGAGCATTTCAAAGCATGACCTATATGTAAATCATCACATCCTAACTCAACAAACAAGTGCAAGTTACACTTAAACCATCAAAACTAAATAAGAGTATGCATGGAATAAAGTAATGTTAGCTTGTTAGAAAGTTAGGATGTTAGAATGTTAGATCCATCATCACGAGCCATCAATGGCTCTTGCAAGAGCAAGGCCAAGTAGAGGCTATTAGATTCATGTGGATTCTCAAATAAGAAGTTAGCAAGTTAGTCGTTAGTAGTTAGCTATCATGAGAGAAAATTAGCTATACATGTAAAAGGAGTTGAGAGAAGAAAACAAAGAGACGTAAAAAGAGAACCTTTCATAACTTGTCACCTTCTATTACAAGAACTCTTGCTTTCCAACCATATACCATACACTCTCCTATTACAAGAACTAAAAGAAATGAAAAATACAAAGAGGAAGAAGAAGAAGAACAACTAAACTAAACTACCCTAAAGTATAACATGGAAACAAAGCTATCCTAACTCTCTGCATATATTTGTGAAGAACTCTAGGGGGTATTTATAGGCACTAGGGGAAAGGGGGCCAGGGGAACAAACCCTGGCCTAAAGCACGGACGCAGCCGCGCCTGTATGACCGCAGAAACGCGGCCTAGGCCATATTTTCGCGGCTCTTCTAGAGCTACGAGCGCCGCGCCTGCTGCCGTGCACTATCGTGTCTGTCCCCTATCGGCTGCAGATCTTGATTTCTGGTTTTGGGCCCCTGATTTTGATGAATCAACTCTCCAAAGTTAATGATATATATTATAGGCCTTTAATCACCCATTAAATGGTGATTTAGGGTCTTCTTCTTCATTGCACACTGTGGACCTAGAAACATGCAAGAGAAATGTTATTAGCAGAATGTAATATTTAATAAATGTGAAGATGTGGTATGAAATATGCAATTTAAGAGACTAATCTGCACTCTTCTTCAACATACAAATATCATTTTCCATTATTGAAGAAGAAGTGAAACATGCATTCTAATTGCTAAAAGAAAGAACAATAAAAAAGTTTAAGAGTTTACTGTGTAGCTTGTGGCTAATGGGTCGTGTTCACGAGGAGGAATGCGATGGAACCTTTTCGGTGAATCGTTTAAAAATAAAGAATTGTGTTTGTTTTTTTATGGAAAAGAGAATGGAAAGAAAGAGATGATTAAATGAGAAATTGCAACTTTAGAAAAGGTTTTGGAGAAGGTGATTTAAAAAGTTCAAAGATTATTTTGTTGATTATAATAATGAAGCAAATCTGGGCTCACTATCTCACTACTCAATTGTTCATTCTTCTATTAAAATATAAAGTGCCTCAAAGTGATCATAGACAAAATTTAAAGTTGATTTTTAGAAAGTTTGAAGTAAAGCACATAAGATGGCTATAAGAGTTTAGTCTTTTCTTCAAGAAATCGTTAGAATTGAATATTAAATCATCAAGCGCAAAAAAGCAAGAATGAAGTAAAAACAATTCCAGAGATGTTCATGAAAGAAGTGAGAGTTTAACAATCCAAACCCATCCTCATGTGCCTTCAAGAACACTTTCATAAAGAAAGGCTTTTAAGTAAGGCATGCATATGAGCCATTGGGTTTTTTTCTTTTAAAAACAGGAGAGAAGAAGAGCAAGAGAGAGTTACAATAGTGAGCCCAGAAAACCGTTTAGTTATCCATCGAAAACAATGAAGAAAGCATAGACATAATGCAAACCATACCGTACTGCAAGTGGAAGAAAACGCGGCTCGACTCTTGTATTGATGTCACTTCAATCTTCAAGTACAAGCACTCAATTCCTCTCTCTCACAAGTTTTAATACTAGACTACAAAGTAAAAAATAAGATTCCAACTTTGTGCTAGCTAACAAAGAGCCTAAATCCTAAGAAAATAAACACAAATTCTAATCCTAGTCTTCGCTGCATTTTTCTTTACTGAAACCAGATTTATAGGCAAAAACTTAAAGGAGAGGATCCCAGGAAGATTGGGGGAGCAAATGCTCCCCCAAAAAACTCTAACAAGCTGCGAAAACGTGGCTAGGGCTGCGTTTTTACGGCCCTGGTGTGGCCAGGTGGCCACAGCCAAAGGGGGGATCACCTGGTTTGGTGTTTGGCCCGTATCTTCTGCTGGTTTTCTTGTTTCTGCTCTAAAATGTTTACGAAACAGCCTTTGATTGTGTGGCTTCAACCGCTCGATTCAGGGAGGATTCTTCTTAACCTCTTGATATGCCAAGATTTTTCCCTGATTTCTTCATTTCGAATTTATTCTAAATTAAATCAGAATTTGGTTGGCTTTGGGCTTGTTTCTCTTTTCTTTCTTTTAGCACTTGGGCCGACATTTAACAAAGAAAAAGAAAACTTATTAATAGGATTTATTAGCTAAAAAGCATGGTAAGGTGACAATGTAAATGTAATATATGTGACTAATCACACCCCCACACTTATCTTTTGCTCACCCTCGAGCAAAATATCAGACTAACTCTAATTAATTATTAGACCACTTTCGCAGGTCACTCGATTGTACTGAGCATGTGCAACAAGCCGTTAAACCTCTAGGTTACCCCTAGAGGACGAGTTTTGTCTCGTGAGGATTTTCAGTGGATTGCACCTACAAAATCCATGAAGAAAGAGAAAAAGGTTAATATTTTTGAAAAGCATTTTTTTAAAGGAGAAAATATTTGAAGTATATTTGTGAGAGTTTAAGTAATCTATAAGTTATAGGAATATCAGATTTTTCATTCCTAAATTTAGTCTCTACTCAACAACATGTCATTAATCAAAGTAAGGAGTCAAATTATTTTTCTCATCTAGTCTTTTAATTTACCCTGAGTCATATGCACCATCGTGACTGTGAAGTTAACTAAGGGTTCTTTAATATTAACTCCTATGCCTTATTTATTTTTGGTGAAATTTATTCCTCAATTTCATTAGGCTTTCTAATCTGCCCATGTAACGAGCTTTCAGTCGGTGACACCCAAACCAGACAGTTTTAGGGCACCAGGTGAGAAAATACCCCTAAAGACTTAAACACTCGAGCAGATAAGGTGTAATACCCCGTTCCCGGAATACGTACTTAGTTGCGTATTCAGATTTTTCGATCGTATTTTTCGATTTGCTTCCTGTATTTATCCTGTATTACGAATTCTTTATATGATTGTTTTGTCTTGGATTTGGGTTCGTGGATTCGGAGTCAACCTTAGTTTGAACCGAAGGCCCGATCCCAGAGTATTGCTCGGTTTGGACATTCTGATAATTAGATTTAACCGATTTTAATTTTAAACATCGTTTTCCAATATTTTAGATTTTATATGATTTTCTGGAATTTTCTTGGATTAAAAGGAATTTCTTTAAAACCGGTGTCGGCCAGTGCCGCTGACCGATTCCTGGATTTTAATTCTTAAACGGTTTGGAATTTCTAAATGATTCTTTAGACATTATTCCTTAGAATCATATTTTCTACCTACATTCTTTTTCTGAGGATTTTTGGATTTTATGAAAATTCCAACGGAGTCGGTAAATTATTGATTCCAGGATTTTTAGTTTTAAAACTATAAAGTATTTCTTAAAAAGGATTTCACTATTATTCTTAATATAATATTATGGATTTTTGATGTTTATTTCGGGTCGTTCCGAGATACTTGATTTCGGACGATTCCGGTATTTTCCCGAAAGATTTCAGCATCCACGACTCAGTTCCGGGAATCCGCCATTTCCATTATTCCCACTTTTACTTCCAAGGGAATATCTTTCCTTATTCCAATTTATTTTCCTTTTTCCTTTTCCTTTATTTCTTTCCTTCCTCCACTAACCAAAGCCTTTTCCAATTTTCCAATAATTCCAATTTTCCACATAATCCCACTCACTTTCACCTAATCCTTTTTAAATCCCACTCATTCTCTCTCTCCCCCATGGCCGGCCAAGTGGCCAAGAGAAGGACACTCACCTCACCTCCCCATTTTACAAAAACCCCCCTCTCTTCTATCATATTTGCACCTCCTTCACAAAAGTCAAAACCTATAAATACTTTCCTCTCCTTTCTTTATTCATTCTCACTTCAACTTTCTCTTTCTTCTCTTCTCTTCTCTTCTCTTCACCAAAGCCCTAATCTCCAACCCCTCTTCATCTCCATCACTACAACAACAACCACTCCAACACTTTAGCTTCATTTTCTTCCTCCTTCATCACCATGGAAGCAACCACAAGGGCATCAACAACACCAAAGGATCATCACCAACTCTACCTTTCCTCTTCCTCTCCATCATCAATTTGGTGAGTAATCTTCCTCATCTAGACTTGATTTATTCTTAGTATGTTTGTATTTTCATATCTTGTACAAATATGTCTTCAAATCCATGATTAATTAGTCATCAAACCAAAACCCTAGAAATCTGTTCTGTTGCTGTTTTCCCACGATTAGTCGACTTGACCTAGCCATTAGTCGACTAACCCTTTCATTTGAAACTTAACCATTTTCTGGAAACACAGTTTTAGTCGACTAGACCAAATTACCAGTCGACTAGAGACCCTTAGTCGACTACACCCTTGACCCTAGTCGACTAACCTTTCCTGAACCAGAAACCTTAACTCTCTGTATCACACTATTAGTCGACTTAGCCTAACTATCAGTCGACTTGTCATGTCTGTTAGTCGACTACTCAATTCATCCAGTCGACTAACTTTTCCCTGAATCAAAACCCAACTTTCTGTTACTCAGCATTAGTCGACTTAACGTATCTATTAGTCGACTTGAGATCACTGTTAGTCGACTACTCCTTCTATCCTAGTCGACTAACTCTTCCTGAATCAGAAATCCAACTCTCTGGAACCCAGTTTTAGTCGACTAACCAGACTGTTAGTCGACTTGAGTCCACTATTAGTCGACTACTCATCCATTCTAGTCGACTAACTTTGCCTATCTGTTATAGTTGATTCCTTTCTTGAACATGGACCTTACCCTCTAGACTTACCTCATCTATTGGTATTACTTGACTTGTCACTTGACAAACACCATCTTCACTTCCCTTCTCTCTTTCTCTCTCCTCTTCACTCTACATATTTATATATCATATTTTATGGCGTGCCCCGGATTTCGTGGATTTCGGACCTTTCGGCTTTTCGGTGATGCAGGCGAGTGTTCTCACTCGCTACCCTCTTACTTCTTATTTCATTGATTATGCGCATGTTCTAGCTTTAGCTTTCATGTATTTTATTTCATGTGCTATGTCTTTTATTGCTTATACCATGCGTGGCCGACCCTTCGTGGTCGTTGGACTTTGGATTACTGTTATGTTTACACTTGCCCTACTACTACTTCAGACTTGTTAGTTGCATGTTTCCTTTTAACACATGTATATCACCTGACATCTAGAGTGTTATCACCTGACCACCTGACATACTACTATTTGGCTAGACCCTCTTGGTATGACCTGACTTACCCAGACTATTATCAATCTCTTGACATAACTTATGTAACGCCCCGATCCCGCGGGTACGGGGACGTCACTGCGACGTATATACGCAAGTCATAAGTACCTTCACGTATATACGCTAAGCATCAGTACAGGCGAGAATCAGAGTACGAAAGCAGCGATGCATTATACATTCCAACACATGAGTGCAATTACAGAGTCATCACCAGAGGTGATCTGATATTACAATAATATTACATCACCTGATAGGCGCAAATGCGAGAATACAAGGAGCATACAGGAGTAAACAATGAAAGGCACTCACGAGTTCACTATAAGGAAACTCGAGAGGCACACAGGGGCCTGGAAGGGCGTGGCTCTGGACGGTAGGCTGAAGATCCACGCTACCGCTGCGCCACTCTGATCAGCAACAGGAAGGATCCACACGCTCCAAGCTCCAAAACCTGGACATGAGGATCCAGGGGAGTCAGATGAAACTCCCCAGGCGAGTGTAATGCAAAAGCCAGGTGGCGAGCCAGGATGAGCACAAGGGTGAACACAACAATGGATATCAAGTACAAAGGATATCAAGTTCAGAAAACAGGGGTTAGAACACAAATATAGCAGGCATGAACAAGTATATCATAATCATCGTAAAACAGGAAATCCGATTACGAGCAAAACCGATTGCACAAGCTTAGGTCACGCTTCCATGAGACTAGTACGTCGAAGGAATAATCCAAACAAGGAAACCCTCATTTATATACCTTTATCTCATATCATCGTAATCCAAGCACATACAATCACAAGTCACAAAGTGGTCATAGCAGAAGTACATAACAGGCATGACAGGAGTACATAACGGGAGTCATAACAAGAATCATAACAGGCATCATAACAGGAGTCCAATACAGGTGTCATAACGGGAATCATAACAAGAGTCATATCAGGAATCATAACAGGCACTTATTATTACTCGTCTGACCCATATATCTGGGTATGTGTCCGGGTGTACACCCCAACACACATACATCCATATATAAGCAAGGCGAGGGTTGTTAACGGAAGCAGATGGAGAACTGATAACACTTCTTATAGTAGTTCCCATACACCTGGGACCAGCTTGGAGGCCCAAAGTCCCCCTAACACGTATCTTCTGTGGGCCCAAAGTCCCACTAACACGAATCGTCAGTATTTTATTTCATTACTATAAGTAAGGTATCATTCCGGCATCCATTACTTCCTCCCATTCCCAGTGCAAGTTGTAGCTTATCAATATTATCAAATTACGGGAATAACAGGTCATAACAGGAATAGCCCTACAGATTCAAGAGGTGGCCCCCACAGATTCAAGAGGTGGCCCCCACCGAGTATGGTGTGGCACTTTGTTCCATGTGGCACTTTGTTCTGAGGGGATGGATTCTAGAGGTGGCCCCCACAGATTCAAGAGGTGGCCCCCACCGAGTAGTGTGGCACTTTGCTCTGTGTGGCACTTAGTTCCATACACAATAACAAGGCAAGATTCCCGTAAACATGATAATCACAAGTCAAGTAGATCATGCTGGGTGTTGAGTGATAGCATGACAGGATGGTGATATTAGGCAGGTGACAAGTCATGAAAATATCATAACAAATAATACAAGTCCCGAGGATAAAGTCCATATTCAAGGAAGTGATCAATCACAGCAGTTAGCTAAAGATAGTCGACTATGGATTCATGGGTAGTCGACTAAGCAAGGAGTTAGTCGACTATAACAAAGAGACAAGTCGACTAGCTAGGCTGCGTTTGGGAAAGCTGCGTTTCAGAGAAACGGCGCGTCTCAGGGAAGTGGCGAGTCTCAGGGAAGGGGCGTTCCACAAGCCCGCGTCTCATGAATCCGCGTTTCACAAGCCCGCGTCTCAGAAGAAAGAGTTAGTCAATAAGGGATGAAAGAGTAGGCCGCGTTTCCCAGAGCTGCGTTTCCAAGATTCGCGTCTCAGGAAGGTTAGTCGACTAGGAAGAATGATTAGTCGACTAATAGGGTGCGTTCCAGGATAACCAGGCTGCGTTTCAAGGGTTTAGTCGACTTATGATTTGGGCAAGTCGACTAATACTGGGGGACAGTGAGCAGTAACAGCTTTTAAGAGTTATAGTTTGTTGATAAAAATACAAGTTCTTGGCGAGGAAAAGCACTCGCCGAAATAGGAAAAATCAAGCGAGAACACTCGCATAGTCAATAAAATATGAAGGCAAGCGGATAGCGAGATTACTCGCCTATCAAGATCCTTGCCGCGTCCAACGAAGGGAAGTTCGGTCCCAATCCAAAAGGAGGGCACCGACCCTTAGTCTTGCCGCCGGAGAAGAAACACGGCCCCAATCCAAAAGGAGTGGCCGGTTCCAAGTTTGTCAACGGAGAAGAACGCGGCCAAAATCCCAAGTAGTGGCCGGTCTCACAAAGTGATGGAGAGAGGTTGAAGGTGGTGCACTTGGTGAAGAAGTTATGGAGAAGATGAAGGTTGGGTAAGCAAGAGAAGGAGCTCTCTCTTGGTGGCTTCTCTGTTGGAGGCTGCAGGAAGCAAGGAGGAAGAAGAAGGAGAAGTAAAATGAAGAAAGAAAGAAGAAGAGGGGTATTTATAGGAATTGAGTTTGTGAAGTGAGGTAAATAAATAAAGGGAAGGGTGTTTTTTGCAAAATTGAGGGGGATTTGATGTCTCTTGGCCACATGGCCGGTTGTGGAGAAGAGAAAGGAATGGGGTGTCTTGGAAATGACAACTTGTAAGGAAAGAATTAAATGAAGAGAGAGAAAAAGGTAAAAGAAATGAATCTTAATAATGTGCACATCATTCAAGGCAAAAGAGTCAAAGGGGGCTTGCGTTTCCCATCTCAAAACGCAGCACACAACCTGCGTTTTAAGCCAAATGAACTAAACGCGGGAATTAAAGCCGCGTTTAGGGAAGCCAAAAGCTGCGTTTTTTAACAGAGGAGAGAGGAAGTCATGATAATTGATGGGATTTGATCTGAAGTGCATTAAATGCGGAATGGGGAGGATCTTCACAATAAATGCGGAATCTTAGGTTGGTGAGATCCGCGTTTGGTGAAGGAGAGAGAAAATGGGAAAAGACAAAGTGGAATATATGGGACAATCTCCTCGGTATCTGGGAAAACACCGGAAAAGCCCAAAAATGAAGTAATCCGGAAAGCTTCCCAAAATCCTTAAAAATCATAAATATTATAAAATGATTTTTGGTGAAATCAGTTTTTAGAAATTCAATCTCCTTTTCAAGATAAAAATCATAATGTCAACCGTCAATCTCGGTGTACGCCGGATTGGCCGGGTTTTCAATAATTTCAGAAAATTCTTAGAAAAAGTATGTAGATGGGAAATGTGATTTTAAGAAATAATGTCTAAAGGCACATTTAGAAATTCCAAACCGTTTGTAAATTAAAAATCCGGGAGTCAGTCAACGATACTGGCCGATACCGGTTTTGAAGATTTTCAACTTAATTCTGAAAAATTCCAGAAAATCATATAAAATCTAGAATATTGGAAAACGATGTTTAAAACTTAAATCGGTCAATTCGGAATACCAGAATGTCCAAACCGAGCAATACTCTGGGATCGGGCCTTCGGTTCAAACTAAGGTTGACTCCGAATCCACGAATCCAAATCCAAGACAAAACAATCATATAAAGAATTCATAAATACAAGAAGTAAATCGAAAAATACGGCCGAAAAATCTGAATACGCAACTAAGTACGTATTCCGGGAGCGGGGTGTTACAATCCATCCACCTTACAAAAAATTGCGTCCTCGCAATTTCGTTAAGGGGTAAATTGATCACAAGGAGGACAAAGGCTGGAATAAAGGCTTCATAAAACCAAAACAGGGTTAGGATGAACATAAGAAGGACCAGGATGGACAATGAGAACAGGATAAGGAGGAATATCCACGAAGGATTACCAACTCAAAATACAAAAGGTCAGGGGGGTTGCTGTTACAGTGACATCCTCAAGGTTCCTGCTCCAGATACTGAGCCTCATACTCTGCTGCTGCTTCATCTGATACCTCTGCTGCCATGTTGTGAACTTGGCCTCTGCCAAAATCTGTTCTGGGTCTCGCTCCTCTCTGTGGGTGATCATGCTGCTGGGGTGGAAATGGAGCTCTTCGATCAACGGGTTCTGGGTTCCTTCTTAGTGGTAGAGCGGGAAGTGCTGGAGCTGGAAGTGCTGGTCTAACTGGTGCCATATTCCCTACCCTTCTGAACGGGCAATCCCTTATTGCATGTCTCCCTGTCCCACATGCCAAACATAGTCCATTGGCCATTCGACAATCTCTCCTATAATGTCCAGGCTTGTGGCAGAAATTGCATATAATCTGAGGAAAAGGAGGTTGGAAAGGTCGCTTGATCATCGGACCATGGGTTGCCCTAGCTGCATCTTCCTCATTCGTCAACTGAAAAGGTCTCTTTGCTGTCTTGTTTTGCACCTGGTTCTCATTCTTCTTCTCCAGTCCTCGTTCCACTTCTCGGGCAATGGAGAGAACCTGAGAGTATGTCTTCAGCTGTTGGGAATAAGGAACATTTGGACATCCATCTTTAGCCCTTGCTGAAATCGGCTAGCCCGCTTTTCTTCATCTGACACCATGTAGGGAGCAAATCTGCTGAGCCTTAAGAATTCAGCAGCGTATTCATCCACTGACGGTTGCGCTGCTGTAGCCGGATGAATTGTTCTTCCATTTCTTTCTGAGCTGTGGCAGGGAAGAATCTCTCATAGAAACCCTTTGAGAATTGGTCCCATGTGATGGGTTTCTCCAGTGTGCTTCTTCTGCCAACCACCAGGTTCTGGCCACATCTCTTAGTTGTATCTTGGCTACTTCCACTTGGTTTTCATCCGGGACTCGGGCTGCCTTTAAAAGATCTGTTGTATCTATCAGCCACTGTTCTGCATCCAAGGGCTTCTCTGTACCTGAAAATACGGCCGGCTGTAATCTCCTGAAGTCTGACACATTTCCCGGCCTCTGCTCTCGGGGTGCAACCAACAGTCCTTGACGCAGAAGCTCCGTCTGCTGCTGTTGACTCTGCATCATTCCTTGGAGTACCCTCATCATACCATCACTGTCTCTGTTGGGTCCATCTTGTGAGGCGTTGGGACCATTGCGTGTTCCCCGTCTTTCCATATCTGAGTTGGTTGGAATGGGTAGCAAGGAGAAACTGGAAGGAAAAGATTGGAGATCTCAAGTTTCAAGAAATAGATCAGAAGGAAGAAATAGATACTCTGCACTTGGAGTTTGGAATGTATAACCAGGACTCATGCATTCCAGTTGCAAATTTCATTACTATTAATTTGCCATCTGGACGTACTGAGGAGGTGAGAGCCTAAGCTCTGATACCAACCTGTAACGCCCCGATCCCGCGGGTACGGGGACGTCACTGCGACGTATATACGCAAGTCATAAGTACCTTCACGTATATACGCTAAGCATCAGTACAGGCGAGAATCAGAGTACGAAAGCAGCGATGCATTATACATTCCAACACATGAGTGCAATTACAGAGTCATCACCAGAGGTGATCTGATATTACAATAATATTACATCACCTGATAGGCGCAAATGCGAGAATATAAGGAGCATACAGGAGTAAACAATGAAAGGCACTCACGAGTTCACTATAAGGAAACTCGAGAGGCACACAGGGGCCTGGAAGGACGTGGCTCTGGACGGTAGGCTGAAGATCCACGCTACCGCTGCGCCACTCTGATCAGCAACAGGAAGGATCCACACGCTCCAAGCTCCAAAACCTGGACATGAGGATCCAGGGGAGTCAGATGAAACTCCCCAGGCGAGTGTAATGCAAAAGCCAGGTGGCGAGCCAGGATGAGCACAAGGGTGAACACAACAATGGATATCAAGTACAAAGGATATCAAGTTCAGAAAACAGGGGTTAGAACACAAATATAGCAGGCATGAACAAGTATATCATAATCATCGTAAAACAGGAAATCCGATTACGAGCAAAACCGATTGCACAAGCTTAGGTCACGCTTCCATGAGACTAGTACGTCGAAGGAATAATCCAAACAAGGAAACCCTCATTTATATACCTTTATCTCATATCATCGTAATCCAAGCACATACAATCACAAGTCACAAAGTGGTCATAGCAGAAGTACATAACAGGCATGACAGGAGTACATAACGGGAGTCATAACAAGAATCATAACAGGCATCATAACAGGAGTCCAATACAGGTGTCATAACGGGAATCATAACAAGAGTCATATCAGGAATCATAACAGGCACTTATTATTACTCGTCTGACCCATATATCTGGGTATGTGTCCGGGTGTACACCCCAACACACATACATCCATATATAAGCAAGGCGAGGGTTGTTAACGGAAGCAGATGGAGAACTGATAACACTTCTTATAGTAGTTCCCATACACCTGGGACCAGCTTGGAGGCCCAAAGTCCCCTAACACGTATCTTCTGTGGGCCCAAAGTCCCACTAACACGAATCGTCAGTATTTTATTCCATTACTATAAGTAAGGTATCATTCCGGCATCCATTACTTCCTCCCATTCCCAGTGCAAGTTGTAGCTTATCAATATTATCAAATTACGGGAATAACAGGTCATAACAGGAATAGCCCTACAGATTCAAGAGGTGGCCCCCACAGATTCAAGAGGTGGCCCCCACCGAGTATGGTGTGGCACTTTGTTCCATGTGGCACTTTGTTCTGAGGGGATGGATTCTAGAGGTGGCCCCCACAGATTCAAGAGGTGGCCCCCACCGAGTAGTGTGGCACTTTGCTCTGTGTGGCACTTAGTTCCATACACAATAACAAGGCAAGATTCCCGTAAACATGATAATCACAAGTCAAGTAGATCATGCTGGGTGTTGAGTGATAGCATGACAGGATGGTGATATTAGGCAGGTGACAAGTCATGAAAATATCATAACAAATAATACAAGTCCCGAGGATAAAGTCCATATTCAAGGAAGTGATCAATCACAGCAGTTAGCTAAAGATAGTCGACTATGGATTCATGGGTAGTCGACTAAGCAAGGAGTTAGTCGACTATAACAAAGAGACAAGTCGACTAGCTAGGCTGCGTTTGGGAAAGCTGCGTTTCAGAGAAACGGCGCGTCTCAGGGAAGTGGCGCGTCTCAGGGAAGGGGCGTTCCACAAGCCCGCGTCTCATGAATCCGCGTTTCACAAGCCCGCGTCTCAGAAGAAAGAGTTAGTCAATAAGGGATGAAAGAGTAGGCCGCGTTTTCCAGAGCTGCGTTTCCAAGATTCGCGTCTCAGGAAGGTTAGTCGACTAGGAAGAATGATTAGTCGACTAATAGGGTGCGTTCCAGGATAACCAGGCTGCGTTTCAAGGGTTTAGTCGACTTATGATTTGGGCAAGTCGACTAATACTGGGGGACAGTGAGCAGTAACAGCTTTTAAGAGTTATAGTTTGTTGATAAAAATACAAGTTCTTGGCGAGGAAAGCACTCGCCGAAATAGGAAAAAATCAAGCGAGAACACTCGCATAGTCAATAAAATATGAAGGCAAGCGGATAGCGAGATTACTCGCCTATCAAGATCCTTGCCGCGTCCAACGAAGGGAAGTTCGGTCCCAATCCAAAAGGAGGGCACTGACCCTTAGTCTTGCCGCCGGAGAAGAAACACGGCCCCAATCCAAAAGGAGTGGCCGGTTCCAAGTTTGTCAACGGAGAAGAACGCGGCCAAAATCCCAAGTAGTGGCCGGTCTCACAAAGTGATGGAGAGAGGTTGAAGGTGGTGCACTTGGTGAAGAAGTTATGGAGAAGATGAAGGTTGGGTAAGCAAGAGAAGGAGCTCTCTCTTGGTGGCTTCTCTGTTGGAGGCTGCAGGAAGCAAGGAGGAAGAAGAAGGAGAAGTAAAATGAAGAAAGAAAGAAGAAGAGGGGTATTTATAGGAATTGAGTTTGTGAAGTGAGGTAAATAAATAAAGGGAAGGGTGTTTTTTTGCAAATTGAGGGGGATTTGATGTCTCTTGGCCACATGGCGGTTGTGGAGAAGAGAAAGGAATGGGGTGTCTTGGAAATGACAACTTGTAAGGAAAGAATTAAATGAAGAGAGAGAAAAAGGTAAAAGAAATGAATCTTAATAATGTGCACATCATTCAAGGCAAAAGAGTCAAAGGGGGCTTGCGTTTCCCATCTCAAAACGCAGCACACAACCTGCGTTTTAAGCCAAATGAACTAAACGCGGGAATTAAAGCCGCGTTTAGGGAAGCCAAAAGCTGCGTTTTTTAACAGAGGAGAGAGGAAGTCATGATAATTGATGGGATTTGATCTGAAGTGCATTAAATGCGGAATGGGGAGGATCTTCACAATAAATGCGGAATCTTAGGTTGGTGAGATCCGCGTTTGGTGAAGGAGAGAGAAAATGGGAAAAGACAAAGTGGAATATATGGGACAATCTCCTCGTATCTGGGAAAACACCGGAAAAGCCCAAAAATGAAGTAATCCGGAAAGCTTCCCAAAAATCCTTAAAAATCATAAATATTATAAAATGATTTTGGTGAAATCGGTTTTTAGAAATTCAATCTCCTTTTCAAGATAAAAATCATAATGTCAACCGTCAATCTCGGTATACGCCGGATTGGCCGGGTTTTCAATAATTTCAGAAAATTCTTAGAAAAAGTATTTAGATGGGAAATGTGATTTTAAGAAATAATGTCTAAAGGCACATTTAGAAATTCTAAACCGTTTGTAAATTAAAAATCCGGGAGTCAGTCAACGATACTGCCCGATACCGGTTTTGAAGATTTTCAACTTAATTCTGAAAAATTCCAGAAAATCATATAAAATCTAGAATATTGGAAAACGATGTTTAAAATTGAAATCGGTCAATTCGGAATACCAGAATGTCCAAACCGAGCAATACTCTGGGATCGGGCCTTCGGTTCAAACTAAGGTTGACTCCGAATCCACGAATCCAAATCCAAGACAAAACAATCATATAAAGAATTCATAAATACAAGAAGTAAATCGAAAAATACGGCCGAAAAATCTGAATACGCAACTAAGTACGTATTCCGGGAGCGGGGTGTTACAACTTACCACCTGATTATTACCAATCTCTTATATGTTTGGTTGCTTATTCATTATCACCATCCTATCATGCTATCACCTTACACCCAGCATGATAACTTGACTTGTGATTATTACCTTTACGGGAACTTGACCTTATTATCTTGTATCATGATCAGTGACCTGTTTCCTGCTTTACATGCAGTGACCTGACTATATAGTACTTATGTACTCCAGATTTCCTGATCATGCCTAATTCCTGATTATTCCCGTAAGGTGATAATTAAACTATTGAATCTTAAAATGGACCAACTTGTATTGGGTCGGGGGAAACATGCGGATATCGATATGTGTTCGTGTTTACAGTGGCATTAGGTTGTGCACTTTATATCCGGTCTGACCTGTGGTACTCCAGGGGACCGAGGGGAGAGCTGGCTCCCTTATTC
The DNA here is from genome assembly GCA_038442645.1 of Agave tequilana. Lineage (NCBI taxonomy): Eukaryota > Viridiplantae > Streptophyta > Magnoliopsida > Asparagales > Asparagaceae > Agave > Agave tequilana. Next base: position 99,854 of record JAVJIF010017555.1, read on the forward strand.
CTGTATGATAGGGCATACATAAGCCCCTCCTGTTTAGCCTTGCGGCTGGCTTCCGTTTCCATGCAACGGAACAATCCTGGGCCGTGGTCCCGGGTATGCACGGGACCCACTGTAAACATAGTTCGTTGATACCCCGCTGTTTCCAATAACAACCTCGACTTGCTTATATATGGATGTATGTGAGTTGGCCGTACACCGAGACACATACCGAGATATATGGGCAAGACGAGTAATAATAAAGTGTCATAATAACGGCTCTTTAAGTTGTAAGTAGAGGTATGTGGAATGGGACGCATACCAAAGCCTGCATCTTAAATAGCTATGAATCCGTGATGTGCCTTACCGTATTTGCTTTTCCCGGATTTTATATCGGATTTCATGTTTTATGAGTATTATGTTATGATTACCTGGTAGCTCGGATTGGTTTTATTCGGATTTCCTGTTTTATGATTCTCATGCCATGTCTATTCTTACCTGCTCTATCCTATCTGCCTCCTGAGTATTTCCTACTTGATATATGCATTATTGTGCTCACCCTGCTTCACCACTTGGTTTTCCTTCTACACTCGCCTGGGGAGTATTATTTGACTCCTCTGGATTCTCACGTCCAGATCTTGGAGCTAGGAGCGTGTGTTCAGAGTAACGCAGCAGTAGCGTGGATCTCCAGCCGACCGTCCTGAGCCACATCCTTCCAGGCCCCCTGTGAGTCTCCCGAGTTTTCCCTTTGTAAACTCGTGAGTGCCCCTTTCTATTCATGCTAGTACTTTTCCTTGTATACTTGTATGTGAGCTCCCTTTATACTGTTTTACTCTTGTACATCTGCTTGTATTCCCGCATTTGCGCATATTAGTGATATGATATTCATGTAATATTAGATCACTTCTGATGATAACTGTGTGATTGTACTATATGTGTTGGAATGTATAATGCACCATTTGCTTCCGTACCCTGATTCTTGTCTGTACTGATGCTTAGCGTATATACGGGAGGGTAGTTCGGACCTACGTATATACGTTGCAGTGACGTCCCCGTATCCGTGGAATCGGGGCGTTACATAAGGCCACGAAACTAAGATTTTTATTTATAAGATGTACCCCTTTTAGGAGTGAATACTTATGCTTCATGAGGAATAAATACCCAGCTTAATCAGAGGATGTATATACACTTTTTTTTTCAAACTTATCTAATTATCTTTTGCATAAATACTAAGGCTTTTCTTAGGCCAAAGCACCTAGCTAATCAATAATTAGATTTTTTTTCTTTTTTTCATAATATATTTTTTATAAGGCATAAGAGTCTCTGTTTTTAAACCCTAAGTGTGTAAGTGTATTTAGTGTGCATATGTCATCAAGGTAAATATCAAGACTAAATTACTTTCACAAATTTTCTTCCTGACCCTAAAAATCAAACAAGTTATCTTATTTTGACCAAGTGTAAGAAATCCTAATTATGATTCTCCTATTCCTTAAAATTGACTTAATTTCTTACAAAAAAATATATCAAAATATTGTCTACCCTTTCAAAAAGTTTTTTTCTTTTTTTTGTTTTATATATATATATTTTTTCTTTTCTTTTTTTTATATCAGTCATGTTAGAACCCTCCCCCACACTTATCTCATGCATTGTCCCCAATGTATGAAAGAAATGTATAAATGTATGAAATAAAATGGAAAGGCGGAAAGTTACCGATACACTGGGTCAAAAGACCCATTGCCATTTCATTTACTGGCACCGATTCTAAGAAAGGTTTAAGGCGTTGACCATTTAGCTTAAAGTTATTTCCATTCTTGGTGTCACTGATCTCAACTGCACCGTGTGGAAACACGGTTTTTACAACGAATGGCCCAGTCCATCTAGATTTCAATTTCCTGAAAAAAGATGAAGCCTAGAATTAAAGAGTAAGACTTTTTGTCCAGGGACAAAGGTTTTTCTTATGATGTGCTTGTCATGAAAAATCTTGACTCTATCTTTAGTGATCCTAGCATTTTCATAGGCCTTATTTCTCAATTCCTCCAATTCGAAAATTCATAATTTCCGAAGGTCACCGACCTTAGTCAAGTCGAAATTCAACTGCTTGATTGCCCATAAGGCTCGGTGCTCTAACTCAACGGGTAAGTGACAAGGTTTGCCATAGACTAACCTATAGGGAGACATTCCTAGAATTGTCTTGAAAGCGGTCCTGTAGGCCCATAGAGCATCTACAAGTTTGATGGACCAATCTTTCCGGTTTTGTTTCACAGTTTTCTCCAATATAAGCTTGACTTGTCTATTTGAAACCTCAACTTGCCCACTAGTTTGAGGATGATAAGGTGTGGACAACTTGTGAGTTATGGCATACTTTCGCATAAGAGCTTCAAAAGATCTATTGAAAAGTGAGTGCCATTATCACTGATGATAGCACGAGGGGCTCCGAAGCGTGAAAAAATGTTCTCTTTCAAAAATTATATGACAACTTTGTTATCATTAGTTTTACAAGGAATGGCTTCTACCCACTTGGACACATAATCCACAGCAACCAATATGTATTGGTTTCTAAATGAATTAGGAAATAGACCCATAAAGTCGATGCCCCAAATATTAAAGAGTTCTATTTCTAGAATTGGGTTTAGGGGCATCATATTTCGGTTTGAAATCCTTCCTACCATTTGGCATCTAGGGCACGTCTTACAAAATTCATAAGCATCCTTGAACAGAGTGGGCCAATAAAACCTACTTTGTAGCACTTTTCAGCAGTCTTGCGGGGACCAAAGTGTCCACCGCATGCAAGTTCGTGATAAAAGGATAGAACACTCTTAACCTCTCATCGGGAATGCATCTCCTAATAATTTGGTCAGAACAGTACTTGAAAAGATACGGTTCCTCCCAAAAGAAATACCGGACTTGGGATAAGAACCGGTAAACATCATTTTTGGTCCAATGAGACGAAGTTTGGTTTGTGACTAAGTAATTCACTATATCAGTAAACCAAGGTTCCCTAGAGATAGCTAAGAGATGTTCATCAGGAAAATCCTCATTTATGGGTAATTCGTTACATGGAGAATTAGGGATCCGTAAGAGGTGGTCAGGAATGATATTTTCTACGCCTTTTTTATCTCGAATCTCAAGATCGAATTCTTAAAGAAGGAGGATCTAACGATTGAGTCGGGCCTTGGCATCCTCTTCATCATGAGGTACCTAAGCGCAGAATGATCGGTGAAAATGGTGGTTTTGGACCCTAGTAGGTCGGGACGAAACTTCTTTAAGGCAAACATTACTGCCAAGAATTCCTTCTCAGTTGTAGTGTAGTTCAGTTGAGCATCGTTTAGAGTCCTACTAGAGTAGTAAATCACATACTGCTTGCTATCAATGCGTTGTCCTAGGACAGCGCCTATGATAAAATCTGAAGCGTCGCACAAGATTTCGAACGGCTTAGACCAATCCGGTGCAGATATGATTGGTGCAGAAATAAGCTCTCTCTTAAGCTTCTCCCAAGAGTTTATGCATTCAGCATCGAAAGTGAACGACACATCCTTAGCTAACAGATTAGTCAAGGGCCTAGCAATTTTGGTAAAATTCTTGATAAATTTTCGGTAGAAACCAGCGTGTCCTAAGAAGGATCTAATGTCCTTAACGCATTTGGGCATGGGAAGCTTAGCAATAACCTCGATTTTGGCTCTATCCACTTCAATTCCTTTCTTAGAGATTTCATGACCCAGACAATTCCATGTTTTATCATGAAGTGGCATTTCTCCCAGTTCAGTGTCAGATTTTCTCAGCACAACGTTGGAGGACGAGTTCTAAATGGTGGAGACATTGAGTGATTGAATCTCCGTAGTTGGAGAAATTATCCATAAAGATCTCTAAGAATCGTTCTACCATATCAGAGAAAAGACTCAACATGCAACGTAGAATGTTGCTGGGGCATTGCATAAGCCGAAGGGCATTCGTCGATAAGCAAATGTCCCAAATGGACATGTAAACATAATCTTTTCTTGGTCCTCAGGAGCGATAGGGATCTGGTTATAGCCCGAGTAACCGTCCAAGAAACAGTAATACTCGTGACCTGCCAAACGTTCAAGTATTTTATCAATGAAGGGAAGTGGAAAATGGTCCTTACGAGTTGCAGCATTCAGTTTCCTATAGTCGATGCAAACTCGGATCTTCGTAGGAAGTCGAGTTTGAACCAACTCTTTGTTCTCATTTTTCACTACGGTGAAACCGGATTTCTTCAGAACCGCATGGACAGGACTGACCCATTGGCTATCAGAAATGGGATAAATTATCCCATTGTCTAAGAGTTTTATGATTTCAGCATGAACAGCCGCTTGCATTATAGGGTTTAACCTACGTTGCGGGTCTCTTTTAGGTGTGGTGTCTTCATTGAGATGAATGCGGTGTTGAACGATGGTCGGACTTAATCCCTTTATATCGGTCATAGTCCAACCTAATGCTTCCCTATGTTTTCTTAGAATAGCTTTCAGATCTTCTTCGTCCCCGTCATTTAAATGGGAGGCAATGATGATAGGAAAGGTCTCTGTTCGCCTAGATAGGCATACTTGAGATGCGCAGGTAAGGCTTTCAATTCTAAGGAGGAGGAAGGCTCACTGGAAGGACTAGTCAATTCTGTTGGCTCCGTTGTTGGTGAAGTAGGGTTTGAGACCCAATTCACGGCAGAATCTACAACCTGATCAAGATTAAAATCATCAGACTCTAACCCAAAGTCACTCTTTGTTTCTAATTCCAATTCTTCCCCATGTCACTTGTCAAGTTCTCAATTAGGTTGACTTAAATGTTTGGTCCTCGATATCGCGGGGTTGTTTTCCTATATTGAAGACATTGACTTCTCTAGTCATGTCCCCAAAGGTTACCTCATAGACCCATTCCTATAATTGATGATGGCATTAGCAGTAGTAAGAATGGTCGCCCTAGGATAACAGGAGTTTGAGCCCTATGATTAGAGTTGGACACAGGTTGTGTCTCCAGAACTATGAAATTGATAGGGTAATGAACTCTCCTATCGGATCAGGACATCATTAATCTCCCCTTTTGAAACTTTAACAGAACGGTCAGCCAGTTGGATGGTGACTCGAGTTGGACTAAGATCGCCCAACCCGAGTTATTGATAAACAGAGAATGGAAGCAAGTTGATACTTGCCCCAAGTCAGAAGTGCACGACTAATCTCGGCTTGTCCTATTGTGCAGGCAATGGTGAGACTACCTGGATCCTTGTACTTGACAGGGATCAGACCCGATAATAGCTCACTAATGTTAGTGGCTAAGAAGACTTTTTTTGGAAATTAGTCTTTCTCTTCTTGGTGCACATGTCCTTAAGAAACTTAGCATAGGAAGGAACTATTGGATGGCATCAAGAAGTGGCACATTTATCTTCACTTGGTTAAATATCTCGATTATCTTGTCCATGTGAGGATTTTGCTTGTTATTTTTCAGCCTATTAGGAAATGGTACTATAGGCTGGTGCACTGGCTGGCTGACTGTCTTTTTTAGATTCGTCAGAATTGGAAGAAAATGGATAGATGAGGTGGAAGCTTGATTGTGGTTGTGCTGAATGGGATTGGTTGGTGTTGACATTGGTTATCAACTCTCTTTCCTGACCTCAATGTATGAACAACATTACATTGAATAAATGAATGATCCTCAGCCAAATGAGCTTGTTGAGAATTACTAGGATTGGTGACTGGCTGATAGGCAGGGTACCCTTTTGTCTCTCATTCTGTAGAGTGGCTAGTTGACTCATTTGAACCTCTAACCTCTGGATAGTTTGCATGAGAGAATCTTTATTTTTCATATATCTTTTCATGTTTTTTTCAAAGTCAGTCATTCTCCTTTCTAATTGAGGATTCTGGAAGGAGGATTGTGGAGCTTGTTGGAAAAGTTCTGTTGATAGTTTGGAAAGTTTGGTGGATGGTTGGGAGAATAATTATGGAAATTGGAGAAGTTGGGTTGATGATTGGAAGAATTATTACCATGATGGAAGTGGCTAGCATGATTTGATCGTGAATGGTCAGAATTATTTTGGCTCCATGAGAAATTAGGGTGATTTCTCCAGCCAGGATTGTACGTTGGTGCGTAAGAGTTATTGTTCGGCCTTGAAAAGGCCGCATTCATCTGTTCATGGTAGGGTTGCTGAGCCTGAAACATAGGGCACTCCTCGAACACATGATTCAGGCTTGACAGTAAGTGCAGCCGGGGTTGGAAATTGGTTCGGGCTGACTTGATTGACTGGATTTAGTTCTTTTGTTTCTAGAGCTTCCAGTCTTCTAACCAGGTTAGCTAACTTAGCCTCATTAACAACACAATCACGATCAGAATTATTTAGCTCCATGAGAAATTAGGTGATTTCAACAGTCAATAGTAGTAATCAACCAAGCCTAGACAACTCCTAACTGGTTGATTATCCACAGGAGGTAGAATGTAGACTTTGACCACAAGTTAATCAGCCAGGTCAGGGCAAGATGGTGGGGGAGGTATCCGTTAAAGACGTTCCTTAATTAAGTAACCACCAATCTTCGGGCTTTCGGCCCTCAATCCCTTTCCTAGACACTGATTTGGCAGGAGTCATTTTCAACACCTTCCCTCTTTAGGATAATCTCCTAGTGAGTTTGAGATGTCCCTAAGGCCAACGTCTATCAGATTTTACTTAGGCTTAGGTTTGTGAGTGCTTGGAATCTAAATTTTTGGGCCAAGGAAGGGTGATTAAATCCCCACCTTATCTTGTTATTGGGTGTTGCCCTTAAAATCAATTTGTGCAAGTATACAAGATAAACAAGATTCACTCAAAGTGATATAAATCAATCAAGAAATGAGTCCTATTCTGAATG